>BPTQ01000002.1:206472712-206489628 GCA_019973895.1 Chrysanthemum seticuspe
GAACAAAAATACTTGATTTTTTAAAAAAATCGGCTGAAGGAAATTCAAGAACTTGTTGAAACACAATCAAATCCCCGGCAGCGGCGCCAAAAACTTGATGTGCCCGGTAGGTGCAAGTTTTAAATTTATAAAAGGTGAATTACCAATTTTACCAATAACACATACGAGCAAGTATACTCGTCCGTTATAGCAAGATTATGAAGGTAAGTCGGGATCGTTCGCAGGGATTTGAGTGAATCAGAGCACAAGTTTGAATTAACGGAGTCTATCAAAGACATATAACAAAGCAAATAGATATAATGAAATTCAGATGATTAAAAACTACACTTGCTTAAACTAGTATCATATCATAGATTAATGTGATTGTATTAACTACTTAACATGTTGGTTGTGATAATTAGTTGAAAACTAATCTATTGTTCTTACAAGTTAAACCTTCGTCAAGATTTTAGTTCATAAAAACAAGCTTTAAGTTTAACCAATCAATTCAAAATCAATTCAAGTTTCATAAGTCTACATACATAAACTTAAACACAAAAACATCCACTTGTTCATCAAATTGCTTAAGAAATGGTCAATACAAAAGGTACCCGATCATAGACAAAAGGCTACAATTAATTTTTAACAACTAATCTTACGACCATTTAGATGTTTCCAACCAATCCAATTTGATAATCAAAAAGCGTTTCTATTACAACCACACCTTAGTTCCTTTGTATAATCAAGAATAATGGGTAAAAACAATCATCCATAGACAAAATGATTATGACTAGTTGAATAATACGAAGTTCTTTCGACCCCAACGATAGTTACCAATTAGCCAAACTTGATTAACAAATGTCACTATGAAACTTTAGCACAATTGGATCTTAGAATCAACTTGAAATTGAATTAAAACATGTTAATACAATCACTAACTAATCATATAATAATCAACATCATTTAAGCAAGTGTATAAAGAAACTAGCCACTCATAGCAAACATGAACATAAACTCATAACTTTGATCATTAGAAAACATGATTAAAAGTCTTACAATGCTTGGAATAAGATTACAAATGATGAGGTAATGATTCCCAAAGGATCGTGGTGGACTTCTTAGTGTTTTGGCTTCCAAAGGTGGAACTTCTAGAACTCCAAACTCCTCTGGATTTCTAAGGACGAATTTCAGGAGGTTAAGGCTTGGTTTGATGAGTAGAGAGCTTTGTAATTGAAGTATGTCTAATATGCTCACAATTAGCCTCTATTTATACTAATTCCAAGGCCTAGGGTGTTAAATGCTTGACTTGGCCTCCAAGGAGTAAGGAAGGGACTAGAATACACCAAGAGAAGGACCTAGAATCGTTTGGATGCAAAGGGGAAGCTTAGTGATGAAGATTTGACAACTGCAGCTTCTCCAACCGGATCGGTCATACGACCAACCGATCCGGTTGGTCTTCAATAATAACACACCGACCGATCCGGTTGCGGGTTGCGACCGATCAGTCGGCTATGGCAAAAACATTTATTCCGACCAAATGCCAACCGATCCGGCTGAAGGTGTAACCGGATCCGGTTGGATCTTCTGAGACATGAAACTTGATCTTCACTCTTCACTCTGACTTGTAGAACTTGGTTCTTCAATCACTAAGGTCTTCAAAGGTACTTGGGATTTAGCTTTACTGAGACGGGAATCTTCGATTAATTGCATATTTCCACATTTTCCTCCATTTCCCTGCACTTGGTTATGAATACTAGACAAACATCTCTAGATACGATTAAGTGCTAAAATCATACAAATATAACCAAATAACAGATATAAAAGTACACACAATGCTACTAAAAACATGCACAATCTGAGTGTTATCAAAGTCCAAAGCTTCCTGAAGCGGCAAAACTTCAACATTTACATAGGTGGTTCCTCTTTAGTCATGCTCCTGCCAAGCACTTTTTCAAAGAAAATTAACCATTAAGAATTAAAGACTTCATCCTCCTTTCAGCAGGTTCTGAGCACAACCTTGGGATGTAAATAAACATGTGCTCCAGTCCACTGAATGTTCAGCTTTCCACATTGAACCCAGCTCCCAAGTTTCCTTAGGAGGGAGTTGGGTGTCCTAGCATTCAGTGACTAAGTTGGACTTAAACCCATCCCTTTAGCAGACTTTATAACCAAGTCTCTAGCCAAACCCTTCGTCAAGTGATCAGCTAAATTTTGTTGAGATCTCACAAACTCTATAGATACCACCCCATTCATGATAAGCTCACGAATCATGCTATGTCTGACACCTAAGTGTCTAGACTTACCATTGTACATCTGGCTATAAGCCTTAGCCAATGTAGCTGCACTATCACACCGGATAGAAATAGGTGCTATAGGTTTAGGCCACAATGGAATCTCAAGAAGCAAGTTTTTCAACCATTCAGCTTCTTTACCAGCATATGCTAAAGCCACAAATTCAGATTCCATTGTTGAACTGGTGATGCAAGTTTGCTTCTTGGATGCCCAAGAAATTGCACCTCCACCAAGTAGGATTACCCAGCCACTGGTAGACGAATTGTCTTCAGTGTTACTGATCCAACTTGCATCAGTGTAACCTTCCAACACTGATGGGTAACCAGTATATGAGAGACTATAATCCATAGTTCTCTTCAAATACTTTAGTACCCTCTGAACTGCTTGCCAGTGATGAGCACTAGGATTACTAGTATACCTGCTCAATTTTCCCACTGCAAAACCAATATCAGGCCTTGTACAAGTCATGGCATACATCAGGCAGCCAATTACCCTAGAATACTCAAGTTGAGATACAGCCTTGCCATGATTAGGCATCAGCTTCTCACAAGTATCCATAGGTGTACTCACTGGAGTACAATCAAAGTAATTGAATTTCCTCAGTACCTTCTCAATATAATGAGACTGAGAGATAGAAATTCTATTACTTTCATGTTTAATCCTTATACCAAGGATAACATCAGCCTCCCCCATGTCTTTCATGGAGAACCTTGATGACAAAAATTCCTTTGTCAGGTCAACCTGATTTTGGTCAGTGCCAAAGATCAACATGTCATCAACATATAGACAAATGATGACTCCTTTACCAGATTCATCAAATTTGCTATATACACATTTGTCAGCTTGGTTAAGAACATAACCACTAGACAAAACCACTTCATCAAACTTTTGATGCCATTGCTTAGGTGCCTGCTTAAGTCCATAAAGAGACTTAATCAGTTTACACACCTTGTTTTCATTGCCAGGCATGATGAAGCCCTGAGGTTGGTTCATATAAACCTCCTCTTCCAATTCACCATTCAAGAAAGCTGTTTTCACATCCATCTGATGAATAACCAGATTGTGAATAGATGTCATAGCAATCAGCAGTCTTATGGTACTGATACGAGCCATAGGGGCATAAGTATCAAAATAGTCTATTCCTGACTTTTGTTTAAAGCCCTGAATAACTAATCTAGCCTTGAACTTTTCAATAGTTCCATCTACCTTCATTTTCCTTTTGAAAATCCACTTGCAACCCAAAGGTTTGCAACCTGGTGGTAGATCAACCAACACCCAATTCAAGTGTTGTTCCCCATGATGGAATCCATCTCATCATTGATTGCTTCTTTCCAGAAAGCAATATCCTGGGACTTCATTGCTTCTTCAAATGTTTTGGGGTCATCCTCAACAATGAAGCAATAGGAGTATTGGTCTGAGACCTCATCCCTGGTACCTTCAACTAAGTATAGTTGAAACTCAGGTCCAAATGACTTTGGAGTCCTGACCCTTTTGCTTTTCCTGAGCACAGGTTCAGGTTGCTGAACCACAACCTCATCAGGGACTACTGATGGTTCATCATCAGGGACCTCTGATACACCAGTGTCATGAGTTCCATTAGGAATCCTCTGACTTGGTCTAGGGACTGATGAGAATCTATTCTCATCAAAATCTGCATCCCTTGATTCAATTATTGTGTTAACTGAAACATGTTCATTAGGTTCAATAACATAGAACCTAAAAGCCTTGGAATGCTCAGCATATCCAACAAAGATGCAGTCAATGCCTCTTTCACCAAAAGTCTTTTGCTTTGGATCAGGGAGTCTTACAACATCCCTACAACCCCAAACCTTGAGATAATTCAGGTTGGGTTTCTTTTTAGTCCAGAGTTCATAAGGGGTAACCTTGTTCCTTTTGTTTGGAACCCTATTTAATAAATAGCAAGCTGTTAACATAGCTTCAACCCAGAACCCTTGACTCAGTCCTGAATAGGACAACATGGAATTAACCATCTCCTTCAGCACCCTGTTTTTCCTTTCAGAAATACCATTTTGCTGAGGAGTATAAGGGGCAGTTGTTTCATGGATTATTCCAACAGACTGAAAGTACTGAGTATCCATGTACTCACCTCCCCTATCAGTCCTTAATCTTTTGATTAAAGACCCAAGTTGTAATTCAACTTCAGTTTTAAACACTTTGAATTTATCTAATGCTTCATCCTTGGTATGTAACAGATAGACATAACAAAATCTAGAAGCATCATCAATAAATGTCACAAAGTACTTCTTATTCCCCAAAGAAGGAGTGGCATGCAAATCACACAGGTCACTGTGAATAAGCTCCAAGATCTTAGTCTCACGACTAACACCCTGAAAGGGTTTCTTGGTTATCTTGGTCAACATGCAAGTTTTACACTTTTCAGTGTCCATGTCAAAAGCAGGGATTAAACCATCCCTAGACATATCTTGCATTCTTTTATAGTGAACATGACCAAGTCTAGCATGCCAAAGGTTAGAATCAGTCTGATCATATGTGGTCACAAAAGCTGAAATAACATTGTCAGTGGTAATATTAAGCCTGAACATTTGATTACATAAATAACCAAAACCAATAAAAACACCACATTTAGAAAGAACAAATTTATCAGATTCAATAACTTGTTTATAACCATGATTATTCAAAATACTACTTGAAACCAAGTTCTTCCTGATATCAGGAACATGAATAACATCAAACAAAGTTACAATCTTTCCTGAACTAAACCTAAGATCTACACAACCACGACCATGCACCAAGGTTGTTGACTCATTTCCCATGTGAAGAATAGAACCATCATTCAGTGACTCATAAGTCTTGAACCAGCTTCTATCTTTACACACATGAACTGTTGCACCAGAGTCAACCCACCACGCAACATCATCATCCTGCACATAAAAAGATTCAGATACATATGTAACATAATAAATCTGAAAAGACTTATTAAACATATTCTGACCTTTCAGTGAGTTGGTTGAACCACCACTCCCTGAACCATTAGTGCCTGATCCATTGGCTTTACCACCAACTTTAACACCCTTACAGTCCCTTTTAATGTGACCAGTCTTGCCACATTTCCAACAAGTAGGTGTTGCCTTCTTGTTAGGATTTGCCCTTGTGTTATCATGAAATTTGCGTTTGCCTTTGTTGTCATTGTACCTGGTGGAGTTGTTATGCTCCACCATATTGACAACAGATGGTCCAGCAGCATTGCCACTCTTTAGCTTGTCATTATCCTGCACTTTGAGAGATTCCTCAATGTGCAGATGACTGCCCAACTCAACAAGAGTTAACTCCTCCTTCATATGTTTCAAGGTATGCTTGAAATCTTTCCATGAAGGAGGGAGTTTTTCAATGACACAAGAGACTTTGATAGCCTCATCCATGTTCATTTGGTGTTGTGTAAACCTTCCAAGTATTCCAAGAAGTTCATTGTATTGTTCCATAACTGGTCTTGAATCAGTCATTTTGTAATTTGTGAAATTACTACCAAGGAACTTCTTACTTGATGCATCCTCAGCCATATATTTGGCATCCAAGGAATCCCACAGTTCTTTGGAAGATTCAAAGTTCTGATAAATATCAAACAAAGAATCAGACATACCATTCAGAATAAGACCTCTGCATATGTAGTCATCATTCTCCCACTTGCTCCTCCTCCTGATCTGCTCCACAGTAGCATCATCACCATCATCAGGAATTGGAGTAGTCAGCACATAGACCACACTCATGCTTGACAGCAAGAAGTGCATCTTCTTCTGCCACCTCCTAAAGTCCACCCCTTCAAACTTGTCCAGCTTAGCAAAGTTTGAAACCATGTGTTTCATTGCAGCAGTTGCCATTGATTATCACAAAATAGTTTACTTTGATTGTTGGTGGTTATTCGTCCCAAAGCAGGGTAAGATAATCAACTTCAGCAGAAATGCTCAACTGTTCAGCAGAAACAAAACTAAGGTCAGTAGTAACAGATACCACTAGGTGGTTACCGGATATCACTTGGAATCGTGTGATCACTTTCCAAAGTAAACTATTCGACCCTAATGCCTGGGTATCACGAATATCTACTTGGGATAAGACCAAATGCAGTTAGAGAATTAGGCACAATTCTATAACCCTTTCACTAATAAGTGTTTATTGTTTTCTGTGTGTTTCATCTGAAAACAGATCTCCTATTTATAGGAAATACTCTTGGCTAGTCAATGGAATTATGAGTATTAATCGGCCCATTAATAGCCTCATAATTATCCCCATTATAGCCGTTAGTGGTTACATGACCAATTAAACGTGGTCATAATGCAGTTTAAACTGCCACTTGAATAGGTCAAAACCGTTACAAGCAGTACTATCATCAGTACTTTCATAGTGCCATCAGTGGTTACACTGCTTCAGTGGAAACGCCACTGCTTCAGTGTAAACACAACTTCAGTGGGACACCACTTCAGTGGAAACACCACTTCAGTGGAAACACTGATCCAGTGTAAGTACTGCTTCAGTGGAAACACTGATAATCAGTGGTAACCACAACAGTACTTTCACCAAGTACTACCAATACAAACCACTATAAGAGTCAGGGTGTTCATGGACCTTATGGGTGTACACTCCGTACCTCCTAACCCATTACAAGGTGTGAACTAATCCCACAAGTGCACTAAATTTTCCAACAGCGAATTCATATGTTATAATATGCCCCATAAACGAAATGTTTTGTTCTCATAATATTATTGGCTTTGCGATCAACTGAAATATTTTCTGAATGTTTCAACAAAAGCAATTCGTGTATGAACTTGGGCTACATAAAAGTTCTACACTTATTCCAATAATCCCACAAATACTTGGAAGTATTCATCACCATTTCCAAAGATATAATTTGGATAACCATGCTCGCATTTTATAAGCCGAGCCACTAATCACGCTAACTTTAAGTTGCGTCTTTGATAATAATTTTGACGATGCATCGATTTTAAAACTCAAAATGATCCACATGATGGATGTATAGACCTACATACATCCCCTTTATGTTATTTCCAAAACTTTATAGAACAAAATCATTACTTAAATTTGGTGGTGATGGATGAACATTAACTTCTATTAAGTACAATAAGATCAAACAAAGTAACCTTGAAGAACCCATGGTTCTTTTATACATTTCACATCATTATTGACTCGGGATGGTACAACCGGTCATGCCACTTATTGAAATAATTTGGCTTATAAACTTTGGTTTACGACCACATGTGCCTCAATTGCACTCGAGTTTTGCTAAAAATAGATGATTTAAAGAAATTATTACAACATCACAATCTTCGATCAAATCTATAAAAGCTCTTTATGACTTCTATATAGTTCAAATCAGTATTCATGCTAACCCATAGCATTATTAAAAATAAACATGCTCTATATAAAAATGAAGTTGTACTATTTGTTAAACACATATATCTCATTAATCAATTATCATAGTTTCTTGTAAGCAATAATAACCCTTAGTAAACATCACATAATGAGTATCAACTAATTAGTCAATCCGTAAGGATAATCGAGTTGCACTATTACCGAAACACGTATATACCACCAACCAGCTAGCTAATGATGCCTATTATTCATGGTATCCAACATATTTTACCAACTTTAGAAGTCATCATGCATATATCTTATAAGTAATATCATTACATTTACTTCAACCACATCAATAACTCAAGTTCTTACTATAATCAGAATATTTCCATGTTCATTTCATTTTTTTTAATCTCAATCAACAATAGGCAAATATCAATTAACTAATTTTCTTATTGTCACTATCACAAATTTCAACATGAACAAACTTATCTTCTCACTAAATAATTTGAGAAGTAACCGCAACCCTATATATGTTGGAAAATTGGTTGGCAAAAGTGAATTTTGACCAACTTTGGACACAATTATCTATATGTATGTGTCACATATATGAGTAATAGTTTGTAGGTTCGCGTTCTCCTCGAAGAGAGCTTCGCAATAAGCCTTTGTGTGTCCAAAATAGATTTGATGTGAATGAGATATCGGGTCTCAAAGTTAGGCATTCGGTACCATGCCTAAAGAGAAAAATTAGTTTATTTTCAATCCCACATCGGTGGGATGAGTAAACTTAGAGGGAGTCTATTGTGTATAAATAGAGGCCCTAATTCCACAAGTTTCACACACATCAAATCAATAGTTATTATTGATTTCCAACATATGGAATACGCATCTCTTAAGATGAAATTCCTGGCAGTTTAGTTAAGTCCGACAGTACAACTTACTGTTTTGGCTGTTGTACCCTGGGAAACAGACGGCGAATCTGTTTTAAGGGAAGCGTGTCAAACACGTGCCTCGGCTTTTAGTGCTTCTTTGTTGATCTCTATTTGGTGATCAAGTAAGTCTTTTGACTATTTTATTATTTAATTTAATTATCGTTTATCTGCTTACATTCTGTTTGTATTTAATTTTCTGTTATTTATTTATTGTTAATTTTATTTATTATAATTTATATTTTATTTATAAAAGTGTAACCGTTTCCCTACAGTCTTAAAACAGATTCTGTGTAACAGAATTAAAACACTTTTATAAAAATCTAATTTATATAATTAACAGATTTTATACAAACTGTTTTTCTGCTGAAACCAAGATTGAGTTTCTTTGAAAATCAGTTTTATAACTAAACAGAATTTTAATTAACATATTTGGTATAATAGATTTATAAACGATTTTTAAAACAGTTTATTGAATCAGTTTATATTGAAACCATGATGAGTTTCTTTTCAAACTGATTTATTTAGTTTGTTTATTGCATGTGTTATTGTTTAAATCTGGATACTGAAACCAAGCTTGTGTTTCTCGGAATTATATTTGGTACAAGTTTACATAAACCATGTCGAGTTTATTAGATACCATATTGTTTTAACAGTTTTTTAACTGTTTTTTGTGTTTAAATATTCACAAGTTAACTGATGGTAACATGATTTGTGACCCTAGTGAATCTTGCGAATGTAATTGGTGCGCCAGTTACTAACATGGTTAAAAATCATGATGAAATTAGATTCATTGAAACCAAGTGGAGTTTCTTTGAAACAAATCTCATAAAATACAAGTTGTTATTTTATTAGATTACTAGAACGTGTTTATTGAAACCAAGATGAGTTTGTTTGAAACAAAATATGATAATATACAAGTTGTTATCATATTTTGTGGAAAAGTTTCTTTGACTTGTTTAGCTTATTTAAACCAGGTTGAGTATAATTATAAACTAAATGTAGTTCTTGAAACTTTATGCATTTGAAAGTAGATCTATAGAAACCTTGTTGAGTTTCTTTGAAAGAGTAAATCTATTTTGAAACCTTGTCGAGTTTCATTATAGAACTATACAATGTGATGCAGATCTATTAAGATATTGTTAAAGAAGATTGACAAAATCATATTACAAATTTGTTTTTGTTTAAAAACATTATGTAATATGCGATATTGTTTAATTGTTTAATCGAAATACTTGTTTAAAAGCGGTTTTGTATAATGGATCTTACAAAACAATAGTGTTTTAAACAAAATTTGATGTTATCGTGTTTGTTAAGAAACACTTTGTGATATAGCAAGTTGTTAATTATTCCAAATTTAGTGTTACACTAATAACGGAATATTAACAGAATGTTCAGAATGTCATGAGTGACAACTAAAAAATCCGCTCCCGAACTTGATGAAAGGGAGACCGATACTCGAGTTATGTGTACGGTAGATGCTTTAAAGCATTTAGATTTTATGTGCCATAACTATGGGTTAAATGGCCTGAATGACATGAAAATTGTTGCCAAGGCGGGATCCGACATTAGAAAATGGTGGATTAACACTTGGGCATCATGTCATGAGTATGATGATAAGAGTTTGGTTAACTCTTTCAAAGTAGCAGAAAATGGAGAGATGCAATCTATGGGCAACTCTATAACTGCTAATAGCAAGGGAAAAGAAATGTGATGTTGAAATTCACATGTGGAAAAGAGCTTAAGTGAACCAACACGTTGTATGTGCCAGAGATTCGTAGGAATCTTGTATCTGGATGGTTGCTTAATAAATTTGGCATTATTTTTATTTTAATCAAATAAAATTGAGTTAACATTGAACAAAATTTTGGTCGGTACGGGTTATGCCCTTCATTAAATGTTTAAGTTGAATTTTTTTTTTGTTTTTATAAAAATGAGTATGAATCCAGCTTATTTGATCCTTTGAATGTATAGCATGGCCAACTCGGAAATGTTAAATTTAACTCAATACGTTGTTTAATTAAATAAACGAACACGGATTACGAAAGTAAAACTTATGTTGAAGCCAAATTGACAAGATTGTCTTTTCACTCGGTTGACCGAAAATTAACCGAACCCTTGATTCACATAGTTTCATGTGCTTTGGAATCGATACCTACTAAGGTAGCAATTAGGTACTTCATCGTAATTGTTGATGGTAGTACAAAATATTGCGACTTTTACTTACTTGAGAGTAAGGATATAGACAAGATTGATCTATACAAATAAGTTAAGAGTCAACTTATTATCGAAAACAAGGCGGTTCGAAGTGATATCGGAGGTGAATATGTGTCTCTATTTCATGTATGTGCTAAATATGGAATAAGACATAAATTTATTGCTCCTTATACGCCACAACATAATTGTTGATAGGAAAGAACCGTGCCTTAAATATATGGTTATGCCATGTTGTTAAAGTCATGGTTTAAGCCATGGCATGTGGGGGAAAGCGGTTTTATTGGCTACTTATCTTTTAGATAAGATCCCCTGTAAGGAAAAGAAGATAGTTCTATGAACTATGGATGGGAAGAAAACCATCCTATAAGTACTTACGAATGTGGGGGTGTTTATATGTCCCGACACCTAAGGATCAATATATTGGACCTAAAACTGTGGATTGCATATTTTGTGATATGCTCATTACAGTAGTGCTTATCATTTATTTGGATATGATTCAGAAAATCTGAATATATACAAAGATACGATAATGGAATCAAGGAAAACTTTCATTGTTTGAAACAGTGTTTCCTTATTTATCCGAGGAAAATGGAAGTTCATCTAGACTAGATGATATAGTTGTCCATGATGAGAGGCAACTAAATGATGATGTCCTTCATGATGAGAGACATCAAGACGATAATGTTGTTCTAATAAGAGACAACAAGAGCTGATAATGATCTCCAAGATGAGAGACAAGATCAGACTGAGGAAGAAGAGGTTGAACCTAGAAGAAGCAAAAGGGCAAGAACCGAGAAATCGTTTGGACCCGATTTTGTTTCTTTTTTGGTTGAAAATGAACCTAGTTCATACCGAGAAGCGGTTACTTCCTCAGAAGGGCCTCAATGGAAAGAAGCCATTAAAAGTGAAATAGATTCTATTTTACAAGATCATACTTGGGAGCTCGTGGATTTACCTCTTGGTTGTAAACCACTAGGCTATAAATGGATCTTCAAGAAGAAGATGAAAGCCGATGGCACCATTGACAAGTACAAAGCAAGATTAGTAATCAAAGGATTTAGACAACGAGAAGGTCTTGATTACTTTGATACGTATTCGCCTGTTACGCGAATAACCTCGATTAGGATGATACTTGCTATTGCCGCTTTAAGAAATTTGGAAGTTCACCAAATGGATGTGAAAACGGCGTTTCTAAACGGAGATTTAGAAGAAGAAATCTACATGAACCAACCTGAGGGTTTCATGGCTCCTGGACAAGAGAACAAAGTTTGTAGGCTTGTTAAGTCATTATATGGCTTAAAGCAAGCTCCCAAACAATGACATCAAATATTTTTTTCACGTCATGTCAGAACGTGGATTTAAAAATAACGGATGTTTGTGGAAAGAAATAATTGCTGGTATATATGTAATCATGTGTCTATACATAGATGGTATACTTATCACTGAAAGTGATAACAAGATGATCAAATCCACTAATAAAAAATGTTGGAGTCAAGATTTGACATGAACTACATTGGCTGCTCGATATGGTTTTTGGAACTAAGATCATATGAAACCGAATGGATTTGTTTTGAAGTCAAAAACACTATAAGGACAATATTCTTGAGAGGTTCAATGTGGGGGATTCCGGCCTAGCTAGAACTCCAATGACATCTTTTAAATCTATTTATAATAGAAGTAGAGGTGTTGCCTATTTTGAATACTCAGAGAATATTAGGCGTCGTATGTGTCTAATGACGTGTGTAAGACTTGATTTAGAAGTTATAATCAAGTTAAGTAAATATACCAGTAATTCAAGTGATGACCATTTGAATAGTATTACACAAGTACTATGATACTTACGATATTGCATTTTGGAAGATATCCAACTGCTATCTAATGATAAAGTAATGCAAATATGGATTCTTACATAAAAGAATCTGGATCCACTAGAGCGGATGTATTGACTCTACGTGGGAAGCTGTGTCTTGGAAATCTTGAAAGTATTTCAAACAGACTTTTATAGCTAAATCTATGATGGAATTTGAATTTATCATTTGAGATAAATTTATAGAATATGCGGATATCTGCGTTAACTCGTAGAGGACATACCAAGATGGCGTAAACCGGTAACGACCATCTATATAAAGTGTGATAGTCAATTGGAAATTGACAGAGCTCATATCACAATGTAAAACGGTAAGTCGAGACATATCCATCATAGACGTTGATTGGTGCGACAACTACTCTCAACTAGAGTTATCACGATTGACTACGTAAAGTCAATGGATAACATCGCGGATTCCGCTTACGAAAGGCTTAAGCAGAGAGGTAGTTAGTAAGTCGTCTAAAGGAATGGGACTAAAGCCCTTAAAGGAATGAGTTTATATGAAGGAAAACCTAACCCAGTTGACTGGAGATCCCAAGATCTGGGTTCAATAGGACAACCTAATCATATAAATGTGGGGGAAGTCACGTCAATATGGGGGAGTTACTTAACATTGTAACTTCCTAGTCCATTCCTATAACAAATGTGACTTGTTGAGAGGTTAAACATATGGCTTTAATGATTCAGGATGAAATCACAAAGCATAATGATTCGAGATGAAATCACAAAACATATGTTTTTAATGATTCAAGATGAAATCACCTATGTGAGAGAGAAGTGGGGTCGCTTTGAAGGGAATTGTGGGGGGCGCAAATCCTAAGAGCTCTTGCAGAACCAGGCAAATGTTCAGGACCATAATGAACATGACTATGAGGGCTTAACAATGTTAGGGAGAGTCTTGTGTGAAATGTATTGTTGTCTACGTAAACAGAGGCTGAGTTCAAGGACATCGCGTCTACTCGGATCTAGGAGACTAAGTGCATCTCACAAGGGAAGGTTCAAAGGGTCACACCTACCTATCCTTTGCAAGATTCAACTATTGGAATTTCATCGTAATTTTTGTGTATTACGACCGATCTCCATTCATGTGGGGGATTGTTGGAAAATTGGTTGGCAAAAGTGAATTTTGACCAACTTTGGACACAATTATCTATATGTATGTGTCACATATATGAGTAATAGTTTGTAGGTTCGCGTTCTCCTCGAAGAGAGCTTCGCAATAAGCCTTTATGTGTCCAAATCCTAAGAGCTCTTGCAGAACCAGGCAAATGTTCAGGACCATAATGAACATGACTATGAGGGCTTAACAATGTTAGGGAGAGTCTTGTGTGAAATGTATTGTCGTCTACGTAAACAGAGGCTGAGTTCAAGGACATCGCGTCTACTCGGATCTAGGAGACTAAGTGCATCTCACAAGGGAAGGTTCAAAGGGTCACACCTACCTATCCTTTGCAAGATTCAACTATTGGAATTTCATCGTAATTTTTGTGTATTATGACCGATCTCCATTCATGTGGGGGATTGTTGGAAAATTGGTTGGCAAAAGTGAATTTTGACCAACTTTGGACACAATTATCTATATGTATGTGTCACATATATGAGTAATAGTTTGTAGGTTCGCGTTCTCCTCGAAGAGAGCTTCGCAATAAGCCTTTATGTGTCCAAAATAGAGTTGATGTGAATGAGATATCGGGTCTCAAAGTTAGGCATTCGGTACCATGCCTAAAGAGGAAAATTAGTTTATTTTCAATCCCACATCGGTGGGATCAGTAAACTTAGAGGGAGTCTATTGTGTATAAATAGAGGCCCTAATTCCACAAGTTTCACACACATCAAATCAATAGTTATTATTGATTTCCAACATATGGAATACACATCTCTTAAGATGAAATTCCTGGCAGTTTAGTTAAGTCCGACAGTACAACTTACTGTTTTGGCTGTTGTACCCTGGGAAACAGACGGCGAATCTGTTTTAAGGGAAGCGTGTCAAACACGTGCCTCGGCTTTTAGTGCTTCTTTGTTGATCTCTATTTGGTGATCAAGTAAGTCTTTTGACTATTTTATTATTTAATTTAAGGGAAAATTCTAAGAATGCATTTTTCGCTCAAGGTGTCATCACTTTTTAGGAAAAAAGTTTGGGTATTTCCAAAATAAACTTTGAGACTTGCGACTTTTCTACTTTTCATATAAGCTTGACAAGTGTCCTTCGAAGTTTGTGTACCCAATCATTTTTTCTGACTTTTACAGCTATGATTTTCCAGCGACCGAATCTAAGCGACCGTTTTTAGAATCTAGCGAAATTTGGTTTTGTCCTTTAGTTAAAAAAAGTCAAAGATACAAAAATATTTTTTTATACATTTAGTTCTTTCCCGAGGTTGAGCGACTTAAGCGTAAAAACATAAGCGACTATTTTCTGTACATTAACAGTACCTAAAGTACTGTTTCAAAAGTAGTTTTACAACTTTTTTTTTAAATTTTTACCCTGTTTTCAAATTTTTAACCCAAATACAAACACACACAAGCAACACTACTACACAAAAAACACAATTGAAAATTGTGAAATCCTAAATCAATCCCTAATTATTCAGTAAATTAAACTCGAAAATGGCTGACATTCCCCAATATTTTGATGCTAAGGTAACTGTTCGTTCCAAGGTACACTTGTTTTCGGAAATTAAGTCTAAATTGTCAAGGAATCCAGATCGAATGAGGCTGTTCAGAGCAACTGTTTTTGGGCCATGGTTAGATATTCCTGACCTAGGTAAAGGCAATCATATTGTTAATTTCGTTTTACAACACCAGGTAATTATCGACAAACTTCTTGATTCTTGTCCCCCCATTTTATACAAAATTGGGAATAATGTATTGAAATTCGGTCGGGAACAGTTTCTATTGATGACTGGATTTCGTTTTGGTCGTTTGCCTCCCCATGTACAAATTGATCGAAGTCCTTTTGCTTTGCGTGTCTTTCCTAAAAAACAATTAATAAGAAAGGTAACTGTAAAAGGCAATGAGCTTTTAGATTTGTTTGGGAATGACACGGAATTTTCAAAGTTATCAGCTGAGGATGCTGTAAGGGTATTTCTGTTGCTAGTCGCTGAGATCGTGTTCATAGGTCGTGGACCTTGGTACATTGTTGACAGTCATTTGTTGCAATTAGTTGAGGATTTTGGGGCATGGAATGCATATCCTTGGGGAGAGTTCTTGTGGACCCGTTTTTACAAAAATTTAGCCAATTTGGTACCCCGGCATTACAATGCTCACTGCAAAGAGAAATTGCAAGAAAACCCTTCTACAATTGCAACATATAATATTTCTGGCTTTTTCTTGGCTTTTAAGGTTAGATGTGTATACATTTATGAACATATCAGTTTTTGTTTACTAGCAGTTCATACAATGCATTTATAATTTTCGTTTATTTTAGATATGGATTCTTGAGAGTTATCCCACTAGCAGTTCATGGTGGAACAAAGACCCGTCAAAGATACCACGTTGTTTTTGTTGGTCAAAGGGTAAAACATTTGCCAAACGCCATTATGCCCAACTTTTTTTGTCCTGTAAGCATTTTCATTTGTTTGTATTTGTCAAATAAGTTAGGACTTCTTTATATTTGTTTTTAACTTTATAATTGTTTGTTTACTAGGGTTCTAATCCAGTCTTGGATCTTCTTCCAACAAATGCGGAAATGTTACAACCATGTTTTGCACCAAGTAATGCATATTTGAGCCAGTTGGCTAGTCTACCTACTGATGATCCCACTAATGAGGTAAGTTGGCCTGTTTGTGCAAACCATGGTTGTATTCACGTTTTGGTACCAAACGTGTTTGTCCGGTTGAATGGAGTAATCACCCTAGTAGTCATCCATCTGATCGGTTGACCGAGTTTATACGTAATGAACCACGTTTTGTACCAACATTGTAAAGGCGTAAACAACCTTCTTCTAGGTTCTGACCTAATCTTGGGATCATTTGTTTGTTAATATTTCAATTTTTGTTTATATTTCTTCAGGATTGAATAAACTGTTTATGTTTGTTTACTTTTACGAATGTCCTGTTTTTTTCAACCCGTATTACCGCAAACCGTTTACAAAATGGGAAACTGGTTGTTTTTGTTGCACCATAGAAACTGCCCAGAAACAAGGTGGTACTTGACGATCACCCTATTGAGAGTTCTTAGGTATAGATTTTATTTGCTTTTAATATTTACGTAACATACTTGACGATCATTTGTTTTTGACTATACAAGTATTTACATATGTGTAGATTGGAATTTTCGGTTCTTTTTCG
>BPTQ01000002.1:206505169-206653668 GCA_019973895.1 Chrysanthemum seticuspe
CACCATGTAATTCTCCTTCGACGATCGTCGCCCAACTTTTGTTGATCGTCCCCAAAGTATCTGCGATCGTCGCCTATGTAGTTTAAATGTTTTGTCGGGGGGTTCATATGTAATAGTCCAGTTCATGTTCTTTCTTCCTTTTAGTGCACGAATATAAATGCTGAATGTCAAAAAATTTTATTAAACATTATATTCACATTTTTTCATAACAGTGTGTTTGGTTACATACGTAGTACTTATCCTGGAAAGTGTATTTGGCTACTTAAGGTTCGCTGGAATAATTGCGCGGTAAAAGTAGAATGGTTGAATTTGGCTCATCTGTTTGTATAAAACAAAATCATTGGTTTTTAACCTATGTTCCTTAATACTCCAACTATAAAATAAAATACAAAAATAAAATTAATACAGCTAATACGCTATATTAAAACGAAAAAATTAAGTTGCAGTTACATAACCTCATAATTCCTTGTATCCAATTTTTGGTTACTAAAACAAAATATGTTTGTCTACTCGGTTTAAGTTGGTAAGATGAAAATGGCGCGTTAATAAGGTCGCTTGGAATTCATCGGTTTATGTGAAAGGTCCTATTCATGATGCATACATTGGTTTGTGTGACAATACTTTTTTACACTTATATTACAAATTATTTTAAAAAACTGTAAGTCGTAAATATAAGCACGTGATTTTCCTTCTTTCTTGTACTTGACCTGATAATGTATACTTGGGGGGCTGTTTTGTAAATTTGATGTATCCGCTGCTAGCGTCTATGAAACCCCTGCTAGTTGTTTTCAACCCGCTGCTAGCAGCTTCCTCTTAATGTACCACATGGGGGGCTGTTTTGTAAATTTTAGATATCCACTGCTAGCGTCTATGAAACCCCTGCTAGTGGTCTTCAACCCGCTGCTAGCAGCTTCCTCTTAATGTACCACATGGGGGGCTGTTTTGTAAATTTTAGATATCCACTGCTAGTGTCTATGAAACCCCTGCTAGTGGTCTTCAACCCGCTGATAGCAGCTTCCTCTTAATGTATACTTGACGGGCTGTTTAGTAAATTTGATGTATCCACTGCTATTGTCTATCAAACCACTGCCTTTGGTTGTCAATGCACTGCCAGTGGTTTTCCTGATAATTTATACTTGCGGGGTTGTTTTGTAAATTTGATGTATCCACTGCTATACTTTATCAAACCACTGCTAGTGGTTTGAAATCCACTGCTAGCAATTTCATGGTAATGCAGTCTTCAAGGGTGTGTTTTGTAAATTTGATGCAAACTTATTTTTTCCCCCAAATCACTCCCAGTTGAAGTAATTGATCTTCAAATCACTTCCAATTGACGCTCCACATAAACCCTAACCAATCCAAACTGGTAATTTCAAAATCCCACATCTTATTCCATAAAAACTCACAAAGCTAAAGTTCTAAAGAGAAGAGATTGAAGTTAAATTGTTCATTCATTCATTCATGAAACAGTTTACAGCTTACAACTTACAAAACCCAATCAACTTCAAATGCAACTACAAATCCAAAGTGCTATACATGATCTCCTACTAATATTTCTACTACTACTAAACCTAATCTAGTGCATATCATCTGTTCCAACATCTAAAGAGCAGTGAAGATGAGCATGACTTCTCACATCTATCACACTAAATGCTGGATTTGCGTTTGTGAAGTCCTGCATAACCACCCATTCGTTCTATCCCGATGGCTGGAGCTACAAGACTTCTATAACGAAGATGCTAAGGGTCAAAAGTATGAAGGATGGATTGATGAAAACGTTGATGATGGAGAAAAATAAAGGTCTCCTTTGTGCTACCTCCATGTATTTCAACCAAAATGCAACCCATCCACCCTTCCCTAGCATTTCTTCTATGCGATGTGTGTTGATGCACCAAAACCAGGTGCAGGAAGACCAAGCACCACCTTTCTACCCATAGGAAGTGGCGGATTGCTTGCTCGAGGCCTGCATTGAGGCAGAGGTGCTGGAGGTTGGGAGTAAGATGTTCCCTCCTTATAGTAGTCATCAGAATCATCAGCAGATACACTTGGATTCTCTACACTATCATCTTCTGATGATGGGAGAAAAGGTGATTTTGTAGGTCGAGGATCATAAGGATATGGAAAGAACTGAAGGAAATCACTGGATGATGATGATGATGATGGAGAAGAGGTTGGATTTACAACCTCTGGTTTAGTATTCATGGTTTTTAGTGGTGAATTATGGTTTATGGCATTTTTGGGGTTTGTGGTAGAATTTAGGGTTTGTGAAGAAGATTTGGGGATATTGTGAAGAGATAAGTGTGCATTGGGGTCTGTTATATAGGCGGGTGCAAGGTTTAAGGCAACTTAATATGAGTTTGGTGGCACAGTAACACTCAAGATATTTACCGTCGCAATCTCTTCTCTTTTGATTGGGTTTTGTGTTTTACAAAACAACCTACATTGACGTTGAATTAAAAAAGCAAAATTATATCGCATAATCGACATAATTAAAATAAAAACATAAAATAAAATATCAACCTCATAATTCCTTGTATCCAATTTTTGGTTACTAAAACAAAATATGTTTGTCTACTCGGTTTAAGTTGGTAAGATAAAAATGGCGCGTTAATAAGGTCGCTTGGAATTCATCGGCTTATGTGAAAGTACTTGACATGATGCATACATTGGTTTGTGTGACAATACTTTTTTACACTTATTGTTGTTTGACCTCAAAGCGGAAAAGATTTGCATTTGACTTGTAAATAAATGTAGGGGCCCTAAATGTAGAGTTATTGTTGGGCTTCGATGTGATAGTGGGCAGTAATCGATAAGAAGAAAAAAGGCGCTTTAAAAAATGTCGCTCAGAATATATTGGATTACGTGATAGTACTATTAAACACATGTCTTATTGCATATATATTTTTGGGTACCAAAAATATCTTTTTGCATATAAAGATCATACTTTCTTCTACATACTTGGGTGATATACATGCTTATAAAATATCGCTCAACAATTTAAAATAAAGGGAAATAAACTAAATAAAGACATATAAAAGTAGCCCACTTAAATACAATTGTCGAATATACAATTTAGCAATACAACTATTGTGAGTCCATGCACGTTTGCAATACGTTTAAACACGTCTCCTCAAGTAAACCTGTCAAATTAAAGAGAAACAAAGGTTCAACATTTCCTCAAGTAAACAAATTCATCAAGTAGTGTAGTATACTTATTTTGGTTCAAGTTGGCTATCAAATCAAATCAATATGGCTTATAAGTCAAAATGCCATAATAACTATGCGTGGCTATCATATCAAGACCTTATAACTAATATAAAAACACACATAAACCAAAGGGCTATCTTAACTGCTGTTTTGTTAAAAAAAAAATAAAAAAAAAACAAAAACAAAAAAGAAACCAAAAGAAGAAAATGACTACAAAAATGCCTTTCTGCCAGGAGTTAGCTGCTGCTGCTGGTTCTAGTCTCGTTAGAGACATGATGGTGGAGAAGTTTAGTAGGGAGGTTACTGTCACTAGGGTGGACGAAGCAGAATTAACCAAAAAAGCCCAAGATATTAGGTCTCGTGTTACCGAGAGGGATTTCGTGATTGCAGAGTTGGAGCTTTTGTATCCCTTTGATTCATGTGTGCAAAGTATTTCACAGTTGAATATTTTGCAAAATGAAGATTTGGCAGACATTGCTAACATGTTGGTGAAGGTTGTGAACAAGCAGAAGCGAACAAGGGAGCTTATGTCATTCATTGAGAAGCTCAAGTCTATGGTGTACTGAACTGGTTTCTTCATATATGTTTTGAGTTTAGTATATGGTTAGGAATGTATGATGTTTATGTTTATGCTTATGGATGTTCTATAAACCAATTAAGGTTAATTTTGTTGGATATATATGCACTTACTTATTTATGTTTGTCTAAGTACTTTTGTGGGAACATACCTGTGTTATAACCTGCTCCGTTGATATGCTGGCTTGTAACGTAGTGTTGAAAACATAACCTACACCATCAAAAAAAAGTATAATCGATATGGATACGTGTCGTGGTAAGTGTGATATGAATTAATTGGTAACTTTAACGCACCAGGTAAAATATAAGTGTCTGCTATAAACAAAAACCCCCCCAAAAAAAAAAAAAAAAAAAAAAAAAAAAAAAAAAAAAAAAAACGGCGATATTCCTGGGCTGCTAAATGCTACTTTGTGACACATATATCGCCTGGTTTATTAGATGTATGTGTCACAAAGTAGAATCTAACAGCTCAGAAATAGCGTTAATTTGATTTTTTTTTTTTTTGCACCACCTTAATTTTTTTATCGATCGCCTGCAAAGGCTTTATCTTGCTCTTCAATGAAAACCAACTTACGCTTAACCTTAGGCTTAGCAACTACATCCCTATGGCTAACAAACATATCGACATCAACATCAATAAGGACGCTTGCTTCTTCTTCAGCCCAAGCAATAAGCTCATCATATGTCATATTGCTTGCATCTTTTAATCTTCTTCCATGTATAATCAATTTGGTTGTATAATCATCTTCAGAATCACAAAAGTTAAGATTTTGATAATAAAAATCAAATAAGTTTTGGGGATTATGTGCCATATACATCATCAACTTCCCATATCGATCAGCAAGGTCATACATGGCAGCCACATCCCTATCGCACTTGATGAGTGTCTAAATACTCATCATTTTTGTACAATATAAACTGCAAAATCATCTGAAAACACTCAGAAACACATCAAAATGATCAAAATATCACAAATCAGTGTTTTATGTGTTTTAAATACAAAAATATCAAAATCAGATGAAAAACATATCAAATTTGCAAAAATTGCAGTTTTAGTCCCCCAAGTTTCTAAAATTGTCAAAAATAGTCCCTGAGTCAAAAATTTCAAAAGTAAAGTCACCAAAGGTCCTTTTTAAATCATAAGTTGTCAAATTTAGTCCTTTGGCGAAAAATATCAAAAGTTTGAGAAAATTACAAGAATGGTCCTTCAAGTTTCAAAATTGGCAGAATTAGTCCCTGGAAAATGTGAAAATGGCAAGTTTGGTCCTTGTACTTTGTGAGATTGTCACTTTTAGTCCTTGGAACAACTTTTCAGTATTGGCAGAATAGGTCCTTGCAATTTCAGAAGTTACACTTTAGTCCTTGTCATTTATTAAGCCAACAAACCCTTTTTTGGTCCCCTGTCAAAACTGCTTGTGACCCTGCCTTCCCCTTGTGACCCTGTCATTACAACAAATTGGACCCCCTGTTATTAAATAAAGCCAGTCAAACCTCAGTTGACCACCCCTTTCCCTCCCACTTCACGGGTATCACCATTTCATCATATCAAAACCTGCTTACCACCTGCAAGCACTCAACCATCATCACCTTCCCTACTCTACCCCCCCCCCCCTCCAAACACTTAACTCCAAGAGTGCATTTAATGCACTTGTGCACCTAACACTCAACCTAGCTGGCTTTAACCAGTTTTGGCGCCAAAAAGCCTTTGAATGGCCAGGATCAATTGCAGTGATCCAATGGTAAATTTTATTAGTGGGATATGTCCAAAGAAGTGAGAGAAGACACTTGGGATGTATAAAAAGCCAAGAGAAGCTACAAGGAAGTGAGTTAGTTTTTTAGTTTTTCATAATGTATGTCGTTTAATGTTTTTTAGTCTAAATTAGATTTGCAGCTGTATTTTAAAGTTAATTTGTGTTCAAGGGAACCATCTCAGTGTATCTCAACCTTATTTAAGCAATAATTTCAGTTTATGTTCAAATTCCATCATTATTGTTAACTGTTGAAATTTTAAGTTTCAAACTCATTTGTCAAAGCTTGTAGCAACTCAATTTCAATTACAAACAAGCTCATATAAGCTCATAAAAGCTTTCCATAAGCTCACAATTCAGTTTCACTCACTTTTAAACTTTGGTCAACAAAAGTCAACACGGGTAAAAAATGATGCAGCACAGGGAAATGGTTGATTCAAATATAGAAATGGGTTGAATTATAGCTTATTGGATTGGGTTTGATAGGTTAGTGGTCTTTGGGTTCACTGATTTGCATGCCATAGTGGCTAAGGAGTAATTGTAAGTTACCAAATCTGCTTTGATCAATTAATCTGTTGTTTGATCTGTTTATTAGTGATATTGTTACTGTTTGATCTGTGGTTAATGATTGTTTAGCTGGATTTAGCCTTAATCTGTTAGTTACTTCTTTAGTTAGTAGCTTAAGTAGTGTTTGGCATAGCTGATTAATCTGAGATTAAGAGTAGTTAAACTGTTAGTAGTAGTTTATTCAAGCTCAAGTAAGTAGTTAATAGTCATTTCTGGTCATTATTATAGCAGTTTCACTTTGAAAGTCAAAATCACTTTAAAACTAATATAGAATCTGTTTCTGTCAAATCAGTAGGAGTAATTAGTTGCATATTGGTTTGAATCTAGTATATCTAGCTTTTGGTAATCATACTTAGTGTTTAAACATCATAATCAGTTCATTAGTGTAGATCAAATTTGAGTTTGGTCAAAGTTGCTAAAGTATTTTTCAAAAGTCAAATTCTGTCAAACTGTTAAAACAGATTTCCACCAAACTTTGTGATTCAATTTCTAATTCATCTTTGAGATTCAGTGTTTCAAACCTTGGATACTTGATTTTCACTTGGTCTAGATCTGATAATCACTTTTTGTCAAATCTGAGCTTATCATTTTGAGCTTCAAATAAGCTCTTCAATTAGCTACTATCTGCCCTGTTCACACTTGAGTGTGAATCAGGCATACTTTGCAGCTTTGGTTTTAGTTCATTTCTAAGAGTTAGGGTCTGGTATTTTGGTTATTTGTAGCTGGCCAGGTGCTTTATAGGACTGCATAAGTAGTTTTTGGTTTGAGCTTTTCTATAAGCTGGTGCATAAGCCCCAACTTAGGTAGTCATTTGCTGTTTAGCCAGTTAAGCAGTTAGCTTATTTCACTGTTCTGAGGTTCAAGCTTGTTAGGAGTAGTTAGAATCAGTTGATATTAGCTTATTTGATCACTAGTTAGCTTTGTTCACTGTTTGGTAGCTTAATTCCTTGGTTAGCTTATTTTCCTAGCTTATTCTAATAGCAGTTGCATTGCATCTTCCATATTTCACACATAACCTGCTTGTTTTTCATTTTTCATAGAATCTTAATATCATTTTAGAATTTTCCTGAAGATTTCATAATTTTTGGTCTTTATTTGCTATTTTTCTCAATTTAAAATAGTTTTTAATCAATTTTAATTAGCTTTTATTGAAAATAATTGAGAAAAAGTTCAAAAAAAGAATTTTTCAATTTTCTTAGTTTAAGATAAATATAAAAAGCATAAAAAAGATTTTTCCTTATTTTTCCTCTTTTATTTGGTATTTTTCACAATTTTAATTAGATTAAAATAGTTTTAAATTTGTAGAAAATAGAATATTAATCTGAAAAATACAAAAATAGTTTTAAAAATTCTATTTTGATATTTTAGACTTTTCCATTTCATAATTTTATTTTTCTAGCTTAATTTCCTATTTTCTTGTATTTTAGATAATTATTTAATAGTTAAAAATAGTTTTTAATTAATAATAATTAGATAAATAGTTATAAAAATAATTTTCTTTTTCTATAAATTTTCTTTTATCATTAGGATTGTAAAAATGTATTTTTCATATTTTTAGGATTTATATTGTATAAAGTTTCACTTTTTATTTTGTACGTTTACGTAACTTTTAATTAAACATAAGTTTTTAGTTTTAAGTTTTAAACGTTCATCATTTTAAAAATAGTGATAGCGTTTATTTAATATTTTTAATCTTTTTAATTTCCTTTAAATTTCATTTTAGCCCTTGTAGTTTATGTCCTTTTTCCGTAGTTATAATAATTCTCAATCTCCTTTTCCGTTCAAATCTCGCGATCACTATACGTTTGATAATCCATTGCATAGCTCGCTGGGACATAACGACCCGGGGAAACACTATACTCCTCAGATCTTCATTGCATTTGTGCCTGAACTGTTTTAAGTCTGTTACGGCTGGTCATTCACAAGTGACCAGTTTGTGTGATTAGACTTGACGGTTTTGCGCAGATCAAATTTCCGTTTAGCAGATTAGTAATTTGGATATTCACTCTTTGTCTATACCATCTGTATGTATTTATATTTTCTTATAAAAATCAAAAATCCAAAAAGATTTTCATTCTTTGTTTTTGCAGCATATTTTTCAAAAAATCCAAAAATATCCATCCTTTATCCTCTAATCTGTTTAATTCTACATTTCTTTATCCTCAAACCTGTTTAATTCTCCATTCCTTATCCTCTATAACGGTTTAATTCTTCATCTCTTATCCCTCTTATCCGTTTAATTCTTCATGTCATGGTTTTCGACATGTTCCTGGTGTGGAGGTCCATTTAACGGTGGAAATTGTCGGCGATGTACCAATGTGGGTTTCGGAGACAAGTTTGTCGGTAATCCCGATCCCATTTCAAATAATGAAGCACCCGATTTTTCCTACCTACCTCCACACCCCCAATACGAATCCCACTCATGCGAGTTTTGTGGGAATGATTCTCATTACGGTTTTGATTGTCCACCACAGGTCCCGCTTGTCTATGAGCCGGAACCATGTTACAATCAGAACTTTGGTGAAAGTTGTTTTCCCAATTATCTCTGTTGTGAGAATTGTGGGGGTCCTCATGCGACTTTTGAATGTCAGCCGGTGAATCAAAATTTTCAAAATTCCAATTCTCCCGGTTTTGACAATTTCCAACCCCCACAGTATTCCATCAGTCATCAGACTTCCGAGCCTTCACATCATTTCAATGATTACGAGGAGTGTAATCTTCCTCAAAGTTCTGAAGAAATACGCATTCGAAAGAAGCTGCAAATGAAAAGAATGGTGTGTAAGCTTCAGCAGATGAATATAAGAATCAGATATGATGACGATGATGATGAGGATAGTATTCAGATGAAGGAATATTATGAGAACGACGAGGAGAGTGTTATTCAATTGAACGATCTTATTTCTCAACTCCCTCAGTCTATTGCTATCACACCTATCTTACCTATTATTGCTTCCAAAGACTCTCTCATAATGGAGGATGATCATCTCAGCACTATTTCGGAAACGAAATCGTCTAGTGTTGAGGATCTTGTCCCAATCCCAAGTGAGTCTGAGGATATATCCGATAGTGATTGTGATTTGCCTTTTTGTGATTCTCTCGACATTTCTGAGGTTACTTCCGGGATTTTCTCAAATCCTCTTTTTGAATTTAATAATGACTACACTTTTGGGAAAGTAAATCCTCTTTTCGATGAAATGTCTGAGGCCGATACAGAGACCATCACGGAAGTGGTGGAAATTGCTAGCTCTCAGAGCACACCACTTGTCCCACCTCTGTATTCTAACTTATCTCTTCCATCATGTGATGACGATTCTATCCTCACTGATGAGATTCATGATCCAAAAATCATGAATTCCCCTTCTGATAATGAGGAGTTAGTCATGATCATCATCATGATTTTCCTTATTTTCTTCACATATGGTGTGACTTCTCGTTCCCTTTTCTCCTTCGGGAATGAGGACACTATTTTTGATCCCGGCATTTTCATTTATCATTTTTGAGCCGGTTCTCTCTATATCTCATCGGTGTGGAACTTTCACGTGCTTCATATGTTTGTCCAAACATCTTGAATGAAAGTCCGATGGAGATTGTTTCTTCCACTTTACTTCCCCATGAACCAATGAATGCGGGGTCGAGTCAAGCTAGCGACTCGGGAATCAAAAACAGTAGCATGCAATATGGGTTTTCACCCATATTTCTGTCTTCTTACCTCTTTCTACCACCCTAGTGTGGGGGGGATGCCCACATATTTCAAAAAAAAAAAAAAAAAAAAAAAAAAAAAAAAAAAAACATTTCAAATAATGGCCGTAGTATTTCCCTTTCACGTTCTTTGTTTCGGCATAACCGCCGGTACTTTGAATATTGAGGGCAATATTCATTTCTAAGTGTGGGGGGGGGGAATTCTCATGAATTTTATCATATAATTATACCAATTCCCCTGTTTTTGGCCAAAAATTTTTTTTGGAGTAAGTGTTTTACACTTTCTCAATTGGTTATCAGTCCGCCTTGTCTAATAAACTAAAGGATTGGCTAATCCAGGAGCAAACGGCTCTTGGTAAAGATATATCAAATCCGTTGACGGCTTGCAATTTGCCCAAAGTTGTATGGTATTCAGCTCACCATATCCTAAAAAGTGAAGAGTTGGCTAGCCCGCAAGTTTATGGCTTGTGGTAAAGGCAGTGGAATATCCATAATTGGTAATCAGCTCACCAAAGATAATATTGATAATTTATCTAAGAGTTGGCTAGTCCAGAAGGGTACGGCTTCTGGTAAAGACAAAATCAAATCCGTTGAAAGCTGGTGGTTTGCTCAAAATCACATGGTTATCGGTGTACCATGGTTCTTACTTGAACTGAAACATTTGGCTACTCCAGAAGTAATGGCTTTTGGTAAAGAGATTAAAATCCATTATGTTTTCTCAAATCATTGCTAGGGACTAGCAATATCTCAGTGTGGGGGATTGATGAGTGTCTAAATACTCATCATTTTTGTACAATATAAACTGCAAAATCATCTGAAAACACTCAGAAACACATCAAAATGATCAAAATATCACAAATCAGTGTTTTATGTGTTTTAAATACAAAAATATCAAAATCAGATGAAAAACATATCAAATTTGCAAAATTTGCAGTTTTAGTCCCCCAAGTTTCTAAAATTGTCAAAAATAGTCCCTGAGTCAAAAATTTCAAAAGTAAAGTCACCAAAGGTCCTTTTTAAATCATAAGTTGTCAAATTTAGTCCTTTGGTGAAAAATATCAAAAGTTTGAGAAAATTACAAGAATGGTCCTTCAAGTTTCAAAATTGGCAGAATTAGTCCCTGGAAAATGTGAAAATGGCAAGTTTGGTCCTTGTACTTTGTGAGATTGTCACTTTTAGTCCTTGGAACAACTTTTCAGTATTGGCAGAATAGGTCCTTGCAATTTCAGAAGTTACACTTTAGTCCTTGTCATTTATTAAGCCAACAAACCCTTTTTTGGTCCCCTGTCAAAACTGCTTGTGACCCTGCCTTCCCCTTGTGACCCTGTCATTACAACAAATTGGACCCCCTGTTATTAAATAAAGCCAGTCAAACCTCAGTTGACCACCCCTTTCCCTCCCACTTCACGGGTATCACCATTTCATCATATCAAAACCTGCTTACCACCTGCAAGCACTCAACCATCATCACCTTCCCTACTCTACCCCCCCCCCCTCCAAACACTTAACTCCAAGAGTGCATTTAATGCACTTGTGCACCTAACACTCAACCTAGCTGGCTTTAACCAGTTTTGGCGCCAAAAAGCCTTTGAATGGCCAGGATCAATTGCAGTGATCCAATGGTAAATTTTATTAGTGGGATATGTCCAAAGAAGTGAGAGAAGACACTTGGGATGTATAAAAAGCCAAGAGAAGCTACAAGGAAGTGAGTTAGTTTTTTAGTTTTTCATAATGTATGTCGTTTAATGTTTTTTAGTCTAAATTAGATTTGCAGCTGTATTTTAAAGTTAATTTGTGTTCAAGTGAACCATCTCAGTGTATCTCAACCTTATTTAAGCAATAATTTCAGTTTATGTTCAAATTCCATCATTATTGTTAACTGTTGAAATTTTAAGTTTCAAACTCATTTGTCAAAGCTTGTAGCAACTCAATTTCAATTACAAACAAGCTCATATAAGCTCATAAAAGCTTTCCATAAGCTCACAATTCAGTTTCACTCACTTTTAAACTTTGGTCAACAAAAGTCAACACGGGTAAAAAATGATGCAGCACAGGGAAATGGTTGATTCAAATATAGAAATGGGTTGAATTATAGCTTATTAGATTGGGTTTGATAGGTTAGTGGTCTTTGGGTTCACTGATTTGCATGCCATAGTGGCTAAGGAGTAATTGTAAGTTACCAAATCTGCTTTGATCAATTAATCTGTTGTTTGATCTGTTTATTAGTGATATTGTTACTGTTTGATCTGTGGTTAATGATTGTTTAGCTGGATTTAGCCTTAATCTGTTAGTTACTTCTTTAGTTAGTAGCTTAAGTAGTGTTTGGCATAGCTGATTAATCTGAGATTAAGAGTAGTTAAACTGTTAGTAGTAGTTTATTCAAGCTCAAGTAAGTAGTTAATAGTCATTTCTGGTCATTATTATAGCAGTTTCACTTTGAAAGTCAAAATCACTTTAAAACTAATATAGAATCTGTTTCTGTCAAATCAGTAGGAGTAATTAGTTGCATATTGGTTTGAATCTAGTATATCTAGCTTTTGGTAATCATACTTAGTGTTTAAACATCATAATCAGTTCATTAGTGTAGATCAAATTTGAGTTTGGTCAAAGTTGCTAAAGTATTTTTCAAAAGTCAAATTCTGTCAAACTGTTAAAACAGATTTCCACCAAACTTTGTGATTCAATTTCTAATTCATCTTTGAGATTCAGTGTTTCAAACCTTGGATACTTGATTTTCACTTGGTCTAGATCTGATAATCACTTTTTGTCAAATCTGAGCTTATCATTTTGAGCTTCAAATAAGCTCTTCAATTAGCTACTATCTGCCCTGTTCACACTTGAGTGTGAATCAGGCATACTTTGCAGCTTTGGTTTTAGTTCATTTCTAAGAGTTAGGGTCTGGTATTTTGGTTATTTGTAGCTGGCCAGGTGCTTTATAGGACTGCATAAGTAGTTTTTGGTTTGAGCTTTTCTATAAGCTGGTTCATAAGCCCCAACTTAGGTAGTCATTTGCTGTTTAGCCAGTTAAGCAGTTAGCTTATTTCACTGTTCTGAGGTTCAAGCTTGTTAGGAGTAGTTAGAATCAGTTGATATTAGCTTATTTGATCACTAGTTAGCTTTGTTCACTGTTTGGTAGCTTAATTCCTTGGTTAGCTTATTTTCCTAGCTTATTCTAATAGCAGTTGCATTGCATCTTCCATATTTCACACATAACCTGCTTGTTTTTCATTTTTCATAGAATCTTAATATCATTTTAGAATTTTCTTGAAGATTTCATAATTTTTGGTCTTTATTTGCTATTTTTCTCAATTTAAAATAGTTTTTAATCAATTTTAATTAGCTTTTATTGAAAATAATTGAGAAAAAGTTCAAAAAAAGAATTTTTCAATTTTCTTAGTTTAAGATAAATATAAAAAGCATAAAAAAGATTTTTCCTTATTTTTCCTCTTTTATTTGGTATTTTTCACAATTTTAATTAGATTAAAATAGTTTTAAATTTGTAGAAAATAGAATATTAATCTGAAAAATACAAAAATAGTTTTGAAAATTCTATTTTGATATTTTTAGACTTTTCCATTTCATAATTTTATTTTTCTAGCTTAATTTCCTATTTTCTTGTATTTTAGATAATTATTTAATAGTTAAAAATAGTTTTTAATTAATAATAATTAGATAAATAGTTATAAAAATAATTTTCTTTTTCTATAAATTTTATTTTATCATTAGGATTGTAAAAATGTATTTTTCATATTTTTAGGATTTATATTGTATAAAGTTTCACTTTTTATTTTGTACGTTTACGTAACTTTTATTTAAACGTAAGTTTTTAGTTTTAAGTTTTAAACGTTCATCATTTTAAAAATAGTGATAGCGTTTATTTAATATTTTTAATCTTTTTAATTTCCTTTAAATTTCATTTTAGCCCTTGTAGTTTATGTCCTTTTTCCGTAGTTATAATAATTCTCAATCTCCTTTTCCGTTCAAATCTCGCGATCACTATACGTTTGATAATCCATTGCATAGCTCGCTGGGACATAACGACCCGGGGAAACACTATACTCCTCAGATCTTCATTGCATTTGTGCCTGAACTGTTTTAAGTCTGTTACGGCTGGTCATTCACAAGTGACCAGTTTGTGTGATTAGACTTGACGGTTTTGCGCAGATCAGCACTCTATTAGTTTCAATCCTACCTCTAATTGACATTGTGGTAAACAGAAAAACAACGAATGGAAATTTAGCTCAGTATGTTCTTTCAGAAACTGGCACATACTATTATAGTCCACCTTCCTATCCTTGGACAAACTCCAATAAAAAACACCCCCATTTTCATACCTCAACGGTTGGAAATAAAACTCCCCCAAAAGATGAACGTCAAACAGGTAACGAGGATCTAAACTCCAAATAGGTGCCATCCTGTTACAGGAACACGTAAAATACAATACTTTAAAAAGTAAAAATAATTTTAAATGTAAACCCTAATTAGGTTCGAATATTGAAACATTAAATATAGGCAAAATTGATATGGGGGACCATGACAATAAAGTATGACGAACCTTTCGCACAATTCAATTTTAATAATCGAACGAAAACGACAGTTGTATTAGATTATTAAGAAGATAGGGTTCTGGTCGGTAGGAAGTGAATGTGGGAACAAAAAGATAAAAGACAAACTATTAGTGTATCATAAATCGCTAAATTGAAAAAAGGCGCTTTTAAAAAGTTGCTCAGAATATTTTGGGATATGTGATAGTACATTACAGTTGTCGTATAAATGTATGCAATAAATATTTCCCCTAAAAGCAACAACCGTTTGGTCAGTAAATTTAAAAAAAAAAAAAAACAAACAAACAAAAATAAACATTTTCAAAACAATTTTTACCGCTCTATAAATACCAACTTCACCTCAAACACATTTTTTAACACACAATTTCAAACACAATTGAAGATCAAAATACTTCCCACAAGATTTAATATGGCTTGCCGTCTCCCCCATTCTGTTGAAGATATGCAAGTGTACGTTCAAAATCAATGCAATATCGACGATGCGGCTCGAAAAAACGCTATTATAAGCGTCATCAAATTGTTTGACCAGGCAAAGGCGGAAAAGGAACAAATGAGACAAAACTACCAGATTTGCAACGACATTACCATTGAAAGAAAAGTTGTGATCGACAAATTTTTGAAAGATCAAGCACGCAAAGATCGCGAGGTTGCTGACAACTTGTGGCGGTGTGTTTCGAATATAACGAACAACGCCAGCACCAAAATAAGTTGGAGCTATCGGGAGAACAAAGACGATGGTGTAGACGATGCTGTAGACGAGGAAGATTTGGCTCGGTTGGAGGGATTTGCTCGTTCTCGTACTCCGTCGTATGACTCTGCATGCGGGGAGCATTCTGATTAGATTTATGATTTACGTATTTCGGATTGTTTTTATTTAGCATTGTAACATTTTAATTATTAATGAAATTTTAGTTTATGTTAAAAATGATTTTAAAATAAAAGTTTTCTTGGGTCGTTGGAGAGAGAAATGTGACGTGGCGCAGGTTGTCCCAGTTTGTCCCAGGTCGCGACTGGAACCAGCCTTACAATATACAAACAGTGGTTAAACAACAGTATTAGCAGTGGTTTAATTCTAGCAGTGGTTTAATCCAAGCATTGGATTCATTCTTCTGGCAGTGGTTTCATCAACTCTAGCAGTGGTTTAATTCAAGCATTGGATTCATTCTTCTGGCAGTGGTTTCATCAACTCTAGCAGTGGTTTGAAATGTCCTAGCAGTGGATACACCAACGACACTCCAATCTGTTGACCAAGATTACATCTACCAAAAGTAGTGGAAAAATAGTGATGTTATGAACTAATATGAAGGATTACAACATAATGGTTGTGTTGTGAAAGTCCTACTTACCATAAAGTGTTAAAATTTGTAACAGTCTAAACAGTCCAATCGAATACAAATATATACACTCTTTAACCACTGAAAAGTTTGTTCATGTAACCCAACAAAATATATAGAGAAAATGTCATAACAATCTACATACATGAAATTAAACCTTATCTGATTTCCTAACAAATATGGAAAACAGGATACACCAAACCATCATAAGACTCTACATACATGAACTTAAACCTTATCATCTTTCCATGCTCAAACTCACAATCTTCAAAAAAGTAAGTCCAGTAACCTAATGCATTAACATGATTCAACCGGAATGGATTGTCTCTATGATACTCAATCTGAATTTGCATCATGTATTCGACTTCATCATTCCTAAAAAGTGCATTTTGATAAAAATGCATAGGATGATTCTGAAGAAAATGGTTTGGAATATCCTGGTGTGCAACAATTACAAAAATTATATATAATTACATAAATGCATAGACAACAAAGTGCACACAAAACACAAACTTACAAGTTTACATAACGGAAGAATTTCAGTAGACCTTCTGTAAAAGACATCAGTTCGCTCACCAAAATGATCAAGGTGACCAATCCATTGGCAAATGTGTTGCATTCGCTCATCACCTGTTTCAAAAATATCAAAATAAATCTTAAAGATAAATGCTATGATATTATTGAATATGATTATGAGATTTCAAGCCTACCTCCATCTTCGTTATCAAGATCATTTTGTGGAAAAAACAATTGCGTCACACCAAGAAACTGCCCCTGTATCTTTGCCCCACCTTCGAAACCAAACACGGTTATATTCAACCTATTCTTTGCCAATTTAGTAAAAACAATAACATCGCCAAATTCAATATCGGAATATTGAAGAGCAGTCGACCACATCTCATCATCCATAACATACAAAACACGAGGATCATGACCTCGTTCATAGCCCCAAGTAACATCCACATTAAACTCCATTCCTTCAACAACAACAACAGTACCTCGCAACCCAATACCATCTAGAAAATTACCGGGCAATGTCTGAAACACCATCTGCTGATTAACAATTATAACATACACAGTAACAAAATACACGTATTCTTAAATAAACGTAAACAAAAAATGAGTTGTTATAAATAACCTGTGGAAATTGAGGGTATGGCAGCCGATAACTCTGAAACCTTATATGACGACTTTCTACACCAGCATAATCCTCAACTTCCAACCCTTTAGAATCATAGCCAGTAACGTAAAAAGAGTCATCACCTTCTTGAACAAAGTGTAACATGTGAACATCCGTATACATGTTTTCATGAACAAATTCTACCCATTTGTTACCTACAATCCTAATGGGACCTCCTAACTGAGCAATAATCCTTACTTTCTTCCGTTGTCTTTGTATTCCAGTTAAATAGAAATGACGATTCCCATTGAAAGCACGGTCAGCAAATCGAGGAAGCTCAAGAAACCCAGGGTAAAAATTTCTGTTTGGTCGCACCACAAACTCGATGGCCATGATTACCTTATAAACAATTACAAGCATGTAAAGGTTAGTTAATGCTAAAATTTTGATGATGAATATTCAAACATAAAAGACAGTCAATATTGATATGGGGGACCATGACAATAAAGGATCACGAACCTTTTCAGAAATTCAATTTTAATAATTGAACGAAATTGACAGTTGCACGAAAAAAGCAAGGGTTCTGGTCGGGTAGAGATTGAATGTGGCCCAAAATAGCTAAAAGATAAGGTTTTAGTGTTTCATAAATCGCTTTAAAAAAGTCGCTCATACTATATCGGTTAAAAATACGCTTATCTATTATCCCGCCAAAATAATTTTCCCGCCTAAACACAAGTCAACAAAATAAGCATAAATACAGTCAATTCTATAGTCCACATACAACAATTCACAATGGCTTTGAACTTATCTGGAAAAGGTAATTGTGAACAAGTGCCAAACAGGAAAGAGGATGCTAATGACAATTTGATGGCACACGTACAACAATCCACAATGGCTTTAGATTTATCTGAGAAGAAAAAACTAGATGGTGATATTACGTGTAAGGAGAACCAAGATGGCATTACACCAGAAAAAGTTAAGGCATTGGCAAAAAGGATTAAAGAACTGGAAGAGTACTTTGAAAAACTCAAGGAAAGGAAATCAACTGAAGAAGGATGTGGTTCTAGCAGTACTGTTTGAATGGATGTCATAGTTCAATAATAAATGTTATGAGTCTAAATTTTAACAATGTAATGGTTGTGTGGAAAATATTATCTATGAAACAATTTATTGAGATGATTGTTGTAGTTTTGTTATCGAGATAGTTGTGCTGATAGACATCAGCATATTTAATCATAATAATTGCAATGTAACATACACATGGTAGTAGAAGCATCATCACATACTAGTTTGTAACATACACTAACAAGCCTTCACCACATACTGAAAATAAATTGTTTCATCATGATGACTAGTTAGTGTAGTTTGTAACATACACTAACTAGTCATCATGCAAGGAAAGGAACAAAAATACAAATTGTTTAACAGGGTACATACCACCCTGGAAGATCAAATAACTACCACATGGTAGCCTTCATAATACCTTCGAATTACTTGGATCAGAAGAGGCTGGGTATGACATGGAACCATCAGCTGTGGAATCTGCAACTATCACTTGATCATTAACCAAACTGATTGCCTCATCACCCTTCATATCATCAGATTGATTACTACCAACTTCTTCAAATTCATCAAATAATCTCCTAGACTTCAAGGTACCAGTTTCAAAACGACTTTTCTTGGACACATATTGAACTACAGTTGAGCTTCCAACTGTAGGAAGGCCATCAATGTCATTAAAAAACCTCTTACACTTTAAAGGGCTGTTTTGAATAGATGGGAGTAAACTAGTAGAATGTGGATCCTGAAGGTCATGATTATCAGCAGCCTCAAAGTCGTTCAAAAGGTTCTTACCTCTTAACGGACTAATCTCGAACCCACGTTCGTTTGACAAACACTCGGTAACAGTGGAGTTCTGTGTCCAAGAATCTTCAAAGTCATCCGACACATAAGGTCGGACTGTAGTCCTTAAACAAGGAGGAATGTATTCAAGGTCATTATTACCACCAAATTCAGACTTTCCTCTGAATAAACTAGCTTCAACAAAAGGCTTGATATAAGGTGTCCTAAGGTAGGCTGGTGAATTTTTTTCCTCTTCTTCCCATGCCATTAGTTCTTCAAACGACAGACAGTCGACATCTTTTTTTTTCTTTTCGTGACTTTTAATTTTAAACGTCAGATCATCGTCTGAGGAATCAAAAGACAAGTTCTTGTGATAGTAAGTAACTAAATGAACCTGTGGCTGATGACAAACATAGATCTCAACTAGACCATGGAGCTCAGCCATGTCATACAGTTTCTTGACATCATTATCATCTTCTACAAGGGTCAACCCTTGCTCCAGACTACTACTTGGAAGACAAAAATACCAAGCCCAAATATCCTCCTTAATTTCTTTCAACAGCATGTCACATATTTGAGAATACGATAACCTACTCAACCTAGGTAACCTCAAATGTAAAACATCTCCACCTAAATAACTTAAGGGGTAAAAAAAAAACTGACTGCCATGATAAACATCAAACCCAAGATCTTGACTGTTTTCAGACATTCTGTGTAACAATGGATATAATTCAGCAAAACAAAATCCTTGTTGAATAAAATTTAATAGAGAAAAAGTAAATGGACAAACTTACAGCCATTCTTGATACCATAATTCATAACAGCCCTTTGATTCTGTGTTTTCTGATGCCATATTTAGTAGAAGTCTGAAAAACAGAAAATATATGTAAGATAAAATATGGGGTAGTTTTGGTTAGTAGGTACAAAATATACAAAAGGTACAAAATAGTGAACAGTTAAAAAGTGTCTAAAAAGTACATTGCAGCCATACTCAAATGATATATCTAAGATATAGTCAAACTCTCCCAAAAAAATTCGCCTAGTGTGTAATGTTGAGTAATGCATACCGAATGGACAGTACTTGTAAACTAGCATGCATGGGTTTGGCCTACTTTGTATATATATAATTTGGTGTGTGTTTAATATTTTTTTGCTTATTTTTATAGAAAAATATTACTAGTAAACAAATTTGCAACGTCACTACCTTAGCTTGAACACAAGTATAATACAACATGTTCAATACAAAACCATTCAAGGGAGCATATGGTTATCAATTTGTTTCAAGTAATACATCAACAAAAATAGAACATAGCTAAACACAAACACGGTGTTTAAAAAAAAAACTAGCCATTTGTTCACGGTATGAAAGCGCAGCCTGAATACGATCCTTCACATCCAATGGTAGACCAAAAGCCAAGCGGTATAAAAAAATACATACCCAAATACCACAATCACCAAATATCCCGGCCTGCTTCGGTACTTGTTCAGCGATAGTAAATGTAATGAAATAACTAGCCGGATCAATGCCTTTCTTCTCAAATACTTGCGCTTGTGCTAGGACCTCAGGTAATTGTAGCTGTGGACAAAAGTAGCACTGTCTTAAAAAAAACTAATGTTTTAAAAGCTGGTTAAACGGTTATGTATTAATTCTTATGACATATGAATAAATAGCCAAACCTGTAAACACTCCCTCAGTTTGATATAAAACTCTCGCCATTCCTCTTCAAAAGTTTGACCGCTATCATAAAAGGTAACAATGCCAGTGTCTATCTCCAAACGGGCAAGAAACCAATGAGCGTCAGTTTCATTAATCGGCATGAAAACCTACAACGTTTGGGTCACAAACATAATATCAATATATGGCAAAAGCTAATCAGCATTATTAAATATATATATATATATATATATATATATATATATATATATATATATATATATATATATATATATATATATATATATATATATATATAGATATATATATGTATATATATATCGTTACTTACGTGCTTAACGTCAGACCATGGAATAGAGTATCTTTCACCATTAGCATACCACAACGGCAAAGAATTTTGTAACAGAAGCTGAACAAAATAGCTACTAACCATCGCCCAATTAGCCGTATCGGGCCTAACATGCCAAAGGTAATTAACCCACAACTCTATGTGCTGTAAATTTCGAAACATGAATGAGTGTGATAAACTTTATAAGAAATCATTTCTGTATGTACAGTTGTATGAGTACTTGCCTCATCCCTTAGCCAACCTTTCCTAGGCGGGTCTAAGGAAACCAAACTTTCCCAAAACCTTCTATCCACACACACATCGTCACACCAAGGAAACTTGCAGTTAAGTGGTCCTATTTGTCCAAGAAATTCATCAAATTCATTTGTAAAATGAACTCTGTTGACAGCATTGGTGCAGCGTGCAAGATCCTAGTATATGAAACGATTAAACTTATAATCATTTGTCATTAACAAGATATATTTTAAAAGGTTGTCAAGAAGTATTTTTCATACCTCAATCCAAGGCGTGACAAATTTAAGTTTTTCACTCATATCTGGATCAGGTAAGCTAGAGCATCGTCTTTTCTTTTCAGCATATGCATTGGTCCAATAATACGAATTAGCTTCACCCGAACGTTGTTCACTCCTCTTGGAAACTGCAAAACGCGCTCTACTGGCTTTCATATGATCTGAGTTCATGATTGCTTCTCCCCTTTTCTTTCGTTCATTTTCATACTGCAACCTCTTTTCCTCTTCCCTCATTATCAACTTGTCCTCTTCCATCCTCAACCTCTTCTCTTGTTGCATCAACTGCTGCTCTTTTAACCGGGCACTTTCTAATTCTTCATGTCGCAACATTAATTCTTCTTGGATAATAAATTCCTGTCAGCGTTTATAAATAACCTATCGTTATGATATGTTATGCTACGGAAAGAGTTTTACACTTGTTTACTGATTTTGTACATTACCTTTGCAAGATCGTCATCAGAAAATTCATCTAGCCGCGCTGATGAACTAGTATCAATGCTTGACTGACTTGACTCAAACAAGTCAAGAAAATCATGATTAAGCTCATCACAAAACTGTGCACTAAGATGCCGTAGATCATTACTTAACTCCAATTTCTCCTAAGAATGAAAATAAGTATTTATAAAAAGGATATATACGAAAGATAATGGATAATTGAAGGGCTGTTTTTGTAAATTTAGTGTATCCACTGCTAGAGTATATGAAACCACTGCTAGAGGTTTTCAATCCACTGCTAGCAGGTTCCTGATAATACTTGAAGGGCTGTTTTTGTAAATTTCGTGTATCCACTGCTAGAGTATATGAAACCACTGCTAGTGGTTTTCAATCCACTGCTAGCAGCTTCCTGATAATACTTGAAGGGCAGTTTTTGTAAATTTCGTGTATCCACTGCTAGAGTATATGAAACCACTGCTAGAGGTTTTCAATCCACTGCTAGCAGCTTCCTGATAATACTTGAAGGGCTGTTTTTGTAAATTTTGTGTATCCACTGCTAGAGTATATGAAACCACTGCTAGAGGTTTTCAATCCACTGCTAGCAGGTTCCTGATAATACTTGAAGGGCTGTTTTTGTAAATTTCGTGTATCCACTGCTAGAGTATATGAAGGATATATTACCCCATTTCTTTCTCGAGCAAGAACCTGAAAAAAGGGACGTATATTATTATCAGTATTCGTGTGATTATTGATGGGTATATGAGTTTGAACAAATGCTTAAATAACCTGAATAATTGTCTCAAGTTTGAACAAACGCTTATTTAACTCTGTAATAACACGATCCTGTGTTATGCTGATCTCTATTATACTGCTCTCACTCCTGCGTATAATAGGTAAATGTTTCCTTTCAGTCTTGCCACGTTTGCGTGCTGCGGCCATCTTCTTCAACCACTCGTCGTAGAGATGTGTTGTTTTCACTGGTGGAGTTCTAGGTATGTAATCATGGAAAAATGCCGTAAACTTTATATACCAATCAGATCTCCTCTCAGCTATTGTCGGTGTCAGTTCTTTAACAGGATTCGAATCCTTAAAAAACAAATAATAATGTTCAATAAAAGATTGCATTAATGTAGAAAAAAATATTGCATTAATAAGAAAATTTTATATATTACTTTTACCTTTCCAAAAAGAAACTTATAATCAGATCTTTTGAAGGGTGTATTCTTTGACCACGCTACTCCTCTTGGCATAATATCAGGAACTTTATTCCACCATAGAATGCTTCTTTCAAAAGACTCCAGTATCCAAATCTATACGGATTTTGGAATTTCAATAAAAAATAATAGCATAAAATATTGATACACAAAATGAATCCAGTTTATATTGATATATAAAATATTAACCTTGAAAGCCCAAACGAATCCTGACAGTGTATAGGTTGGAACAAACTTGTGGTCTTTGTTAATACCTTGAAGGAAATCCCACTTGTGTTTATCTGCAACATTCAAAATTTCATCATACAAATGCCTCCAAATATGCTCTCCCCATGGAAAGGCATCCCAATCATCTAGGTTTTCAACTAATCGCATGAGAGAAACATCAACTTCCTGAACCAATAATCTGCCCATGAAGATAACCTCCAAAGCTAACAATAGACAAAGACGTACTGCATCTTCGTCGCATATGATACCAAATGCCTCTTCATCCTCAATTAGGCCAAGAATATCTAAGTTTGTAAATTTTGAACCTGAATGTTTTGGGAAAACCCTTGACATAAAATTGAGGTGTCCAGATCCATATTTTTCAAAACTTACTTTTCCAAAATTAAAACCAGTGATAAGCGAAAACTCTGGACGACCGAAATGAAGGGGACGGTCATCAATATAATATACAATCGGCATATCATAATGGTTTTCATTCGGATAACATTGTTTTTGTAAAACATAATCTATCATATGTGCTTCGTGGTCAAAATAAGAAAGGTCCAACCATTTACCGAAACAAGTTTCCCTAAACAACTTCCTTCGATTTTTATCCAACTTGGATTTTATTAAAGAAAAGTAGTTTGGTTTACTTCTGATGATGATTTTCGCCTCATATTCCTACAAATGAAAAAATAAAATAAATAAATAAATAAATAAAATAAAATAAAAAATACTCTACTTAATAACATATAAGGGGAGTAACAAAACTGCATTCAATCATCCAAGCCTCACACTACAATTTTGTAACAAATGCCAAGTATACTTTCAAAAAGGTAGAACAACAAAGAATCACATCTCAGACACCAGATAAATTACAAACCCAAACACAATTTTGTAACCTTTTGCTAACTTAAATAAACAAAATTGTTGTTGCAAAACTACTATTAAACATGATTAATTTCAAATAAATAAGGGTAAAAACAAACATACGAACAATTTATATATATCAACATAAAAAAACATACCCGAATACGAAACATTTTTTTTGCAGGATTTCGAGAAGACGATGGTTCTTGACTTGTAGGAGTAATTTTGTAATGGGGGTGTAATGTATGTGTTATTCTAATTCATTGGTTAGGAAAGATATGTGATAAGTAAAAAGTATTTTTACCGTGGTGTAAAAATTGGAAAAAAGTACAAAACTACTATTTGGCCAAAAACCGCTAAAATTAATTCGCTTAAGTCGCTCGACATTGGGAAGGAGCAAAAGGAATAAAATATTACTTTTTAAAGTTTGACTTTTTTCTCGAAAATATCAAAAAAAAATCGCGCGAATCTTAAAAAGTCGTTGGATATTAGTCGACTAAAATTCATAGGTACGAAAATGATTGGAATCTGAAAAGTGTCAGGACACGTGTCACTATTACATTGGAAGGATAAAGTCGCAAGTCTCAAAGTTTATTTTGGAAATACCTAAACTTTTTTCCTAAAAAGTGATGACACCTTCAGCGAAAAATGCATTCTTAGAATTTTCCCTTGGAAAAATTTGGGTTAAACACTTGTTAATACACTAAAAAAACAGTTGTGTTTAGACGCTCCGCGGATCCTCAAAATACACGACAGATCCTCATTTCGGGATCCTCGGATCTGCCAGAGGCAAAATTTTCAAGCAGAAAGTTTGCCTATAAATAGAACCCATGTCTTTCATTTTTGACTATCTTTTTTTACATTCTCTCTAACATACTTTCACACACTAAATCCCAATCATTTATTACACACTCTTTGATTATTCCACTTGTTATATAACCCATTACAAATGATCCACCAATTACCACTTTATTTACAAGTGAAGAACACAAGAAGATCTCCAAGCTTCTAAGTGTTATAGTTGTTAGTGTGTACTTATATACATAGTTGCTTAACTTTATATCATTTTTATGTCATTATACTCCACTATCATACACCAAAGTTGTTAGTCAGCATCATACACCAACATAGAAGGACCGATTAGTATTTTATGTCTTAAAATACATTGTGAAGTAAGGTTGGTATTGCCTTAGTAAAAGACTCGATATTAGCTTAGTATCGGTAAAAAATTTAAACGACGTTGTAATGTTTTCTTTGTCGATAGGGAGATTGTTTATATAGTGCTTACAAACTCTCGAGTTGGGTACTCGGGGAGTGAAGTATGGCGAGGAAGGAAGCTTCCTGCCGAGCCACTATAAATCATCGTGTCTTTGTTTTGCTCTTTCCATATCTATTTTGCATTTACTTATTTTTATTCCATTTATATACTTGCAATTCGCTTTGATTCACATCAAGCATAAGAATCTAAGATTTTCTAATATGGACTTTTAAATGATAAAATCTATTCAAGCCTCCCCCCGGTCATTCTATTTTTCTACATGTCCATTCTTGACTAAAAACGATGAAACTAACAAATATTTTGATCCTAATCGTATCTTTGTCCTCCCCGAACTGATAAAATTGTTCAGGATAACGTTTTAAGTCTTGCGGGCAACCAGGATCATCTTCCGGCTTGTTGTGCCCAAATGATTTATTGTCTCGTCACTGAACAACAAATCTTGTTAATTACATTGCAAAACTTATAGAAAATGTCAAGGGTTGGGGAAATAAGGTTTTGCCTTATGGGATGTCTTTAACTCTTCTATATTGATATGTCATTCAAACTTATCCATATCTTCAGGGTCCTCAATAAATGCTTGTTGATCGAGTCATAAACTCACTTCGGTGGGCCAATCGTTCATAGACCTAGAAGTGCTATAGTACAAAACGTGGTCATAAATCTACATCCACTTCTTCCAACTTTCATCATGGATCATCCTTTTGTCCTAACGACGATGATGAAGACATGAACATCGAAGGTAATTCTCGTCAAAGTACTCTGTCTCCCACTTTTTATCATGATTCTCTTTATCCTCTTTCAGCCCGTATCTATGTTGATCCCAATGAGGAAGAAGAAAATCTACATACAATGTTACACCGACAAGCAACAGTGATGAACTATCAAGTTTCAATGAACGAGGAGCAAAGGGGCACACTTAAGTTAATTGGAATGGCATTCCGAGACTTTGGCAAGGGCTTGAAGAGGAATTTTAAGTGAACATGACAAGATTTTTTTAACTTAAAACAATTTAAATAATAACTTGGATGGTTATGAACTTGGTAATTTTTATTTTTCTATTAGACTTAGTAGTAGTGGTAGTGGTAGTAGTAGTAGTAGTAGTGGTGGTGGTAGTGGTAGTGGTAGTGGTAGTGGTAGTAGTCGTAGTGGTGGTGGTGGTGGTCGTAGTGGTAGTGGTAGCAGTGGTAGTAGTGGTAGTGGTAGTGGTAGTGGTAGTGGTGGTGGTGGTGGTGGTGGCAGTGGCAGTGGCGTGGCCGGAGTAGTAGTAGGTGTGGCCATAGTAGTAGTAGTAGTATAAGTAGTAGTGGTGGTAGTGGTGGTGGTGGTGGTGGTGGTAGCGACAGTAGCGATAGCAGCGGCAGCAGCAGCTGCAGTAGCAGGAGTAGCAGCAGCGGCGGCAGCAGGAGTAGCAGGAGTAGCAGCAATAGTAGCAGTGGTAGCAGTAGCAGTAGCAGTGGTAGCAGTGGAAGTGGTAGTGGCAGTGGTAGTGCCAGGTAGTGGTGGTAGTGGTAGTAGTGGTGGTAGTAGTAGGGGTAGTAGCAGCAGCAGCAGTAGTAGCAGTAGCAGTAGCAATAACAGTAGTAGTAGTAGCAGCAGCAGCAACAACAACAATAGCAGTAGCAGTAGTAGTAGTACGATAATTTTTAGTAGTAGTATTGGTAGTACGATAACTTTTAGTAGTATGTTATTATGCTAACTGTAACATAGTTAGCTTTGGGTGATAGTTCAATTTCATCACCTTTTGGTTTATGATTATGATAATTTCTTGCATGCTTATTAATTTCCAAGCACCTTGCGTGCATACATATTATTTATTGCTTCTCAATGCTTGATTATTTGCAAAATAGTCTTCCTAATTTTTATCCATATTTAGTATTTCTAGGATAATATTTTTGAGTGACATGTGGAGCTAGGATTTGCAGAATCACAACACCCCAAACATCATATTTTTCCTTTATGGTCTAATTGATAAAAGAGGGAATGGGAAAATTCTTCTGAAACAGATGACGGCTCCCTCAAGTATGAGACGGTTCCCTAAATTTAAGGGAACCGTGGTATAATTAAGGGAACCGTCCCATGTTATTGATGAATTTCACTATTCATAGCTTTCTTTTTTACCACTTTTTCCACCATTTTAGCAAACTTTCTCCATTTTTTATAATCCTCCTCTTAAACTTTAGGATAAAACACTATCCCAAATTCAAATTTATACAATACCATATACCAACTTTGGCTATAAGAATCCTTCTTCATGCATCATTTTACTTGAACCTTCCATCATCTTCGACCTCACTTCATAGTCATCAATGGCCTCCTCTCAATGTTCTTCCACAAACCTTTCAAGAAAACCTAAGATTACCATTAGGAAACCAATCTTTACTGATCTCACCTAAGAAGATAATGATGTCAAGACACCACCACCTACTAGTATGCCACATTCACCATCTCCACCAAATGCACCTCTCAAAACACCTTATACTGGAGGAGCATAATCATTCTCCTCCTCCATACCATCAAGACCAAATTCATAACCATTTCACTCTTCACAACCTATAAATCCCTACATTGAAGACCTTATAGATATTTCTCCAATGGTTGCTCATCCACCACCTCCACAAACAAAAAGTCATCAACCTATGAATATCATCATTTCACTATTTCCCATTAGTCCTTTGGACTATGCTTTCACTCTCCTTCATCACCACCATCACGACCACCACCATCATCACCTCACATGGACCATCCCACTCAACAAGATTTAGTTGACATTCATGCAGCAAATTGCTTGTGTTTCCTACAGAATTGCAACATCATTCTTTCTTTGAGGGATGATCTCCATTTCATGTTTTCTTACAATGAACAACACATCACACCACCTTCCGCACCACACTCTGTACCATTCATCTAAACATCTAATATGTTTAAAATGTCATTTTAATAATCCTTTGAACCACCCTTTTGTTAAAGAATCAAATCCTAGAGTCTCTCAAGTCATCTATAATAGTAATATGCTTCTAGTTTAGATTATGTTGTTCTTGTGTAACCATACTTTTTAGTATGATGTTTATCTATGTGTAATGTATATGGTTTTAATAATATGTCTTATGGTTGTGGTGATTATTGTTATTGGGTGGCTTATTTTTCTCTTTTGGATTATATTGTTAGCCACTTTGTTGTGCTTATTTTTCTTTTGGTTGTGAAATTGCTAGTGGTTAGATACATTTCACTTGTACTCTAACTCATTTTGTAGCACATTACCATAGCTTAATTTTTTGGTGCCCTCATCACGGGGGAGCATACATTAAGGGGGAGCATTTGTATCATCGAATTTTTATCTCCACGTCAACGACACTCTTTTTGCTTCAACAAAAATGGGGAGAAATGGTTAAACTCGTCAACTAAAAACTTGTTAACTATAATTTTACATATAATGAGTTTATATTTTGTTATCATAAAAAAGAGAGAGATTGTTAATACAAATTAGTTTTTATATTTATGAAATGTTTTGATTGGTAATTATTTCAAAATTCTTAACATGGTCATTTTCCCCCAAAAACAGATCCAACTTACACCAAATAAATATTTCATCACAAAAAGACAAAATATCTGGGACGGATCCCTTAAAAAGGGACAATTCCCTTAAATTTAAGGGAATCGTGGGACCGTCCCTCCCTAACGGGTATTTCTGCTGCTTATAAATAGTGGGCTCATTTTTCACATAAAATCACCCTTTTGCACACAGTTTTCTATGCCAATTTACAGTCTTATACATTTCAATTTTAGCTTTTTAAAGTTTGTTTAAAGTGATCTAAACATCCATCCTTCCAAGTGCATGAGAAGAACACGCGTAATCGTCAAGATACGAAGTATTGTAATGTAGATAGTGCATTCGTAATGTCTGTTACATTCTTGTTGTATATTATTGTACATCAAGTTCATAACCTCCAATTTTGTTTAGTTGATAGACTGGTTTAGTATTTTAGTCCTGAAAATACCTGAGTGATCGGGTTAGTGTTTTAGTCCTGAGAATACACGTGTGTGAGAGATTGGTTCTAGCTAGATTAGAACTCGACATTTAGCTTAGTTTCAGAAATTGATGTAAGCGACGTTGTACTTTTTTTTCCGCTTGAAGGGAGCTTGTTGACATAGTGAAGTGAACTGTCGAGTTGGGTACTCGGGAAGTGGAGTAGGGCGAAGAGGAGCTTTGTTACCGAACCACTATAAATCTTCATGTTGTAGTTTGATCTTTCTAACTCCTTACTGTAGTCTTGCATTTTATATTTTGTCGTTATTATTGTTTGCTATCTTGTGTTTATTTATATTATGCATATTGTGATTGTTTGATCTTACGTAAACTCAGATTTAAAAGTTTTTGAAAGAATCATTTTAAAACGCTAAAAACATTCAACCCCTTATTGTTTTCCACAAAATAAAAGATATATAAAATCGAGTCACATACCTCTGTCAATGTTGCTTATTTGAACGCTAGATATAGTGCCGCGGACCACACAAAACTAGTTTCACATTAACACCATACCCAAACTACCCTAAAACCACATTTACCCGCTATCATCACATTAAAATGTGAAGTCCCCAAGTACTAAAACACACGTTGTAAATACACACATACATCTAGTTAAATAAATGTGTGTGTATATATATATATATATATATATATATATATATAAACATATTTGCACACACTTTACACCCTTGTATTTACCACATTGTCATACCTTATACTCTTTCTACAATAACAACTAAAAGAAGATAACAAATCAAATTAAGTTTTATCTATATCTATACTACATATAAAGGAGGAATGCATTTCCCTCATCCAAAACTTAATTTTAGGCCTTATATGTTATAAAGCTTATGATAGGAATATTTAATGCACTCTTAAACTTAATTTTAAGTAATATATGTTATAAAACATTATGTACAATTAATATAATTAATGTAGTTATTAAAACAACTCTTACAAAAGAAATACAAATTATCAAATATATTTTACAACCAACTAAAACATAATTCTTTCATTAAATGTCATCAATACAACTAATAAAGCATATTATACAAACTATTAAAACATAGAAACAACAATTTAAAAAATACAAATAATAAAGCTAAAATTACAAAATATTTTTCTTTATATCTTTTTATACTACACATATTTCTAATCCAACCTCATTTTATTTAAAACTACATATATATAAAACACGTTTCGATTCGGGTAACCGCTGATATTTATAAATAAAAACCGAAATCAAACCGCGATAAGAGGGTTTATCCGATTTCTGGTTTTCGGATTCGATTTCTTAGTTATCGTTTTTGTTGTTTCAGATTGAGCGGGTCGGCTCGGTTTGTCGGTTTCACATATTTTTTCACCCGTATCCATAAAACCCTTAGCTTTATATAAATCAAATAGATATTTTAAACGACGAAAAAGCATTGTTCAATAAAATATTTATTATCATAATTGTATAATAAAAACATTGTCATTAGTTAAAGAGTTGAAATAAATTATATTAATTTTTTATATCCATAAATTTGTTGTAAAAAATAACATAATCTATACTACATATAATTTTTTTTTTGTCAAACCTTGAAAAGTGAAATGTTGAAAGTCAAATGTGAGAGAAATATATGGTGTAATAAATATTCTTATTAAAACACCTCATTACTTAAAAGTACAATAATGTATTCACATTGTACAACCAGTTAAAAGCATATCTACCTAATTAAAAACAACCAATTAAAACACTTATTACTAAAAAGTACAATAAAGTTTTCACAATGTACAATTTAAACAAGCTACAACATAAACCAAGATATAAAATAAATAAACACACTATTTAATGTTATTTTTAAAACACCCTAAAATGAAAAGTACATGCTATTATATACATTACAAATTAATATAACACACAAAACTTCATACAAGCTAACAAGTTGATAGTACATATAGTTTTAAAAATCGGACCGGACCAACGGGTTCAACCGGGAACCGGTGTCGCCACCGGTTCGGCTAACCAATAAAAGCCCTCCAAAGACGAACCAGAAAAGACCCGTTGAAATCGATACAAACTTGTGCTCATCGAGATCTATTTCTCCGGTTAATCGTCATAGGGTACCTGACGCCGCAACGCGCGGGTACCTTGCTATACTATATATAAAGGAAAAACCAAAAAGTAAAAATTGAAAAGTTGAAACTAAAAAAGGAAATGTTGAAAACATATATTTCAAAAGGAAACTATTAATACATATCGAAAACCGAGTTGACCAGGGACGCTTCAAACCCGGTGGGTTGACCCGGTTTAAATCGACCCGTTTTTCGACCGGAACGGTTCAACCGGTTGAACCACCCGGGTCGAACTAGGTTTCAAAACATTATGTTTAATCCCCAAATCTTCAAACTTTTATTATTTTTCGTTTATAACCCATAAACTTAAAACGATCTGTCTTTATAAAATCCCGTTGCTATGCACGGGTACTCGTCTAGTAAATTAAAATACATGATTCACCAAAAAGTTTTAGTTTAAGGTAATCGTCGCCGCAACACGCAAGTACGCTACTAGTATTATATAAGTTTAAGACATACAAAAAGGTAGGGGTGAGCAAAACAAACCGAAAAAACCGAAACCGAACCGAAAACCGAAAAAACCGAACCGAAAAAACCGACCGAAACTAAAAGCCGATGGTTCGGTTTTTACTTTTTCAGAAACCGAAAAATGTGGTTCGGTTTCGGTTTTCATCCAAAAACCGAACCGAACCGAACCGAACCAGTTTTATTATATAATAATATCTAATTAATATAATATGATTAAATAACTAATTGAATCAAATTTATAAATTCATATTCATTTTGTGAGTGGATTTATAATATAGTTATCTTAACGTTTATATTTATATGTGTGTTTGTCGTGTCGCATGTTTTATGTGAATATATCAATAAGTATTTGATAATTATTATACTACGTGTATGTTCACTTGTATGTTTGTAATTGTAGAATTGCGCAATAAACATTATTATACTTAAATTGAAAAAAAATAAAGAAGAATAACTAATTTTGTACGTAAAACAAGTTTGTTAGTATAATTTGGCCGTACCCAAATATTAACGGTTAGAAACCGAAAAAACCGAAAAACCGAACCGAAACCGATAACAAACCGACAAAAACCGAACCGCCAAAAGCCGAACGGTTTCGGTTTTGGGTTCTACAAAAACCGAACATTGTGGTTTGGTTTCGGTTTTAGCCAAAAACCGACCCAAACCGAACCATGCACACCCCTACAAAAAGGCCATAAGGGATATTTAATATGTTTCGAACGTTAAAAACATAATTAACATTAATTAGTTTAAAACTTTAGGTTTGTAATTAAGATTAATCTATCCGCAGTTGACATGCACATATTAAAATTTGTTATCTTAAACTTTTTATCAGTATACTTTGATGAGAGTTATTTTATATACTAAACTTTTCTTACATACCAAGGGACTCATCTCCATCATCCATCTAAAAAGAAATCAATGGATGAGATTAAAAGCATTTTATTATTTCACCTATTTTTTATAATTTAAATATCTCTTAAACCGTTAATCGTTAAGTGAAAATATGTTAGGTCACCATATTAGTAACACAAGCATCAATATAAGAAATAGATAAGAAGTGATCGGTTGAACAAATACAAACACACACGTATGATAGAGAAAAGTTATGCGTAGGAGTGAATAAGCAAATGAACAACCAACCCTCAAGTGAGGGTTTACAAGAGGTATTTATAGGAGGGAACTAGAGCAACACTTCAAGTTCCCATCCTTTTACTTATTGGGCTTGGCCTAGGCTTATGAGCTTTCTACATAAGTCTAGTCTTGATTACTAACATAAAAGCCATATCAAGCTAACTATTACATATGAATCACTAACACTTGAAATATAGTTTAGGAGTGATTCCAACAATCTCCCCCTAAGTGTTATTGATGAATGATAGAGTGATAAACGATGTAGGTGCTGATGTAATAGTAGCTTTGACGTCTTCTGACATTCTTCTTTCTTGTGAGAAGAAGTGCCTTGATTCGAACAATCTCCCCAGTGTAGGGATCTTGTAACTTTTGAAGTATTCTGCTTTGACGTCTTTTGATTTCTTTGTTCTTTAGTTCTTTGTTCTTTGTGATGATAGTGATAGTATGTTGTTGTTGTCTGCATCAGGTCTGCTTCGTTGCTCCAGTGTCTCTACGTCTTTCTCCAACATGCTCACACGCTCATTTAACGTTGGATTTCAGTACTGATGTAGTTCTCTTAGTCTTTAAACTTTGTAGATTCTTTGACTTGACGAAGAATCATTCTGACTTTTGTGTTGCCTTTTGAGAGAACTTGCATTAGTGATGATGTTGGTATGAGCATGTGAAGAATCTGCACGATCAGTCCGCTCCATAGCTTCCATAAGAGGAAAACATACACACGGTTAGTAATAAGCGGATTCCGGCACTTACAAGTTTGAATTTCGAGGGTGTTAACAGCATAGTGTGAAAACACATCTCTAATTCTCACAAAGGCCGTTCCTTAACTGGAGTCCCACAAGTGAGATAACACGATGTACCGAAGTACACCTACAGTTCAGATGAATCGCTGAGGTACACCGAAGCATCACCTCACGACTGTAGACCGTTTGAGACACACTAAGCGTAATCCACATGGAGTTACCGAAGTGACCTGCCGTCAGGGCTGTTAGATGTTGACCCTGGCAAGAGTTTCCATTCAATCACTGAGGATCACATATGTGAACCTCTCATAAATGTTCTTGACAGATTGCCAAGATCTGTGAAGGACACGATAATATATCACTTGCGTTCTTATTGTTGAACGACAAGCGATGAATTGTCAAGTGTACCTAAGAGATCTTTTGATGAATCTCTTGGCTCTAGACTCAATAGTGCACTTTGGTTTTCCTGAGCGGAGACTAGGGAGAGGGTCTCCTTCTTCAATACCAGCAATCTCTAGGAGAAAGCCGATAGTTTACGTAGGGTTCCCTGTGAGAATGAAACAAGCTTCTATTGGGAGAAACTTGAGTGGCTAAGAAGGTTTAGTGCATGCGTCACTGGGTCTATGACGACTTTTATCTTCAATACCGGTGTCATCTAATGACGACCAGTAGCATATGAATTGAACCCGGTGTCTGCCCTAAGTTGAATAATCTGGAGGGCTATTTCTTTTCACCCTTTACTTTTCTTTTTTTTTTAATTCTTCAACTCCTTCTTTCTCCAATTCTCATTTTCTCCTTTTTATAATCATACCTAAGGACTTCTAAGTACTAACTATTTGTGATGTCCGTGGGTAGATCCCTCCGGCTCTGGCGGATCATAGGACGGTTATTCCTAACCTTAGTCACCTTATAACTCCATGACTAACATATGTTGCCATAAAACCATTTTCTTGAAAATCTCTCAAAGTGGTTATGATTGAAAAACATTTTGTACCACTGTAAGAGTTTGATAATTTGCAGAAATACTCCCCCTCCACACGTGCTTAAGTGTTTAGACAGAAATCTGCATGGTGAGAGAAGAGTGCGCACTTTTGAATTGATCGACTCAAGATAGACAATTCCCCGAGGGACACGGTTACGTTGCATAGTTAAAGAGTTACATTATCAGCTTTTAGGTGACAACTAGCTCTAATAACTACCTTGAAGGTGTGGACAAACCTCGAAAGGTTGTCAAACCCGTCAAAGTTTATGTCTATCAAGAGCTTCTCGAATAGGTACAATTTACTTGGATAATTCTTTGGAAGACAAATCTTTTCAATGTATGACTGTTCAGATCCCGTCAATTCATGGGTTAAGTCTTTTCACACGACGATTCAATAGCAAATCAACATATTTCTTATCACAATAATTTTCTCCCCCTCAAAAATGGCATATAAATGTTATTTTTGATAACGTTTTGATATTAAATATGACCATTTCGAGTTTTGTGGGAAGATTTCCACGAAGAACATTTTGTTTGAACAAAGATTTTAGCAAATACTCCCCCTCAACAAGTAATACTAACTTTTGATGTTTTGAAAAACGTAAGGGGAAGTAAACATATGCGTAATAGGCCAAAATGTAGTGAATAGTGGGTTATGAGTAACAAGGATCCTTATGCGTAAGAAAGGAGCTTATGCGTAGGAGTAAGCTAAAGCGTAAGACCAAGCTTATGCGTAAGAGTTTCTTACGCGTAAGACAAGTTCAAAGGCTTTAGGCTTACGCGTAGGAATAAGCAAGATGTTACGCGTAAAGTTTACTCGTAAGAGTAAAGCTTATGCGTAACAAGCCTTGTTTACGAATATCTTTCCAAGATACACGTAATCCACTGTAGACCCCTTATGCGTAAGAGCTATGCATAAGATTACTCTTAGGCGTAACCTTTACGCATAAAGTATTCTTTAAGCGTAACGGTTTGAACACCTAAAGATTCTGATATTACGAATGATTAACATGTTAAATATAAACATGAAAACTTGATTGCAGTTAACTCCAAATATCTTTTAGATCACAAAACAAGCATAAGAACATATCAGATACACACAGAAAGACTTAGGCGTAAAATTACTTAAACCCTAAACTCTTAATCTACGCGTAAGAGATATAGCCATACAAATCAAGCAAGAATATTTCTGGAGTGTCCTAGATGTCATATGAGTGCAATGGAACAAGATTTAACACATTTCCACCACAAAAATCAAAAGATTCATGGGAGATGAACCCTAAAAAACCTAAACTTAAATTCTTACAATTTAGATGTTTCTGGGCTAATTTCAAGGTTCAAAACATGCATATAAACTTATTCTAACACTTTTTGACTACCTAATAACATATCACAGAATAGAAAAGCCCTAGATGAGCGCAAGAACCCTAGAATTCAAATTAATGAAATTTAAGATTCAGGATGGTTTTGGACGATTGAAACAAGTTTAATAGACACTAAGAAAGGTTTTAACACAACTCATCTTAATCCAAACACTTTTATGCATAAACACCCAATTCGTTTGAGTGAACAATTTTCCAAAATCAGTTTAAAGAGTTTTAACCGTTGGATTTGAAAGATTTTTGAAATCCTTGTTTAGAATCTTGATCAAAACAATTTAGAACTTACAGATTATTGAAGGATATTGGATTTCACTTACATAACATAACGTTAACACACTAAGCACATAGATGATTTTAGAGAGAGAGAAAGTGGGATATTCTAGAAAGAGAAACTTGTGGAATATTAGATTACCAAAGAACATCCAACCCTCTACCTTGCAAGGTAGAGGGTATTTATAGGTTACAAACTAAACGACCTCCTGACGGCCTGTGGATCAGGGATACAATGGGTAAAGACCCGTCCTTCCTCCACGGTGTTGCACTATACTATTCTACGCTACTACTTATCTAATAAATAACATAAACAAAAGACAAGTCTGCGAGCTAACTTTGGCTAGATAATAATTGGGGTGATCGACTCTTTTACTTATGGAATTTTTGATTCCTAACAATCTCCCCCTAAGGGAGGTTGATACGCTTACGCAGCCCGTTCGGGGTCAAAGGAACTTCCTTTTCGTCGAGCAAGTTTTTCAACACCCTAGGCAGTGAACCTAATCGTTGTAGTGTAGTATTAGGGTAAGCCACGGGTATTGATATCGTTCTCTAGGGGAATAGGAATGCTAGTGAGAAGTTACTACGCTAAGGTTAAGGTTGAGGAAGATTATTTTTTACCTTTTTTATGTTTTTTAGGAAATTGAAAAGTACGAATCTCGGGTATTGGATTTGGGGGGGGGGGGTTTGGTATTTCTACCGATTACTCTACTATTATCTAATTATCTAAACTAAGGTAGTGGTAGTCTATGTCTAATTAATGTGTGCTCGTATGATAGTTTAAAGATGTGTTTACTTAGGTTTTACTACTCCTTAATTATCTCCTATTGATGGTTGAGTTGTCACGTCTTATTCTTAGTTGCGTTGTGTGTCTAAAGTTGTAGGGTATGCGTTTCTCCCTAACTCTTTGAACTTACCAAAGGGTCTCGTCTACAAAACCCACTAGGGATAATAAACTCTTACTCTAAGGCACTCTTTGGATGGTTTAGCTTACAACTACTCAGGTAATTATATTCTAAGGTTCACAAAGATGAATCAAGCATTAAGTACACAACGAATGACCTATCGCATTACTAGATCATTAATCAACTAAGATAAGAAACAACCAATCAATATTCAATAATTAAGTTTCATACTCCCTAAGCAAACACACAAATAAATTAGCCGGACATGGAGAACATGCAAGCATACACACAAATAATCAAAGACATAATTAAATTGATGAAGTAAATACTTATCTTGATGTAAGATAGGGTTTGGAACCCTAAAATACTGTACAAGACACCCTTGGTTCGGTTTTAGGTTTTTACTCCAAAAAGACTCACTCAAAACTGAAAAATTCGGATTCTATATATAATATTACATATGCGACGGCGTCACCTTATGTTTTGTGACGCCGTCGTGTCGCCGTCATTAGGGTTTCGTCTTGGCCACGTTAACCTTGTGACGGCGTCACCTTATGTCTGTGACGCCGTCCTCTTCAGCTACTGACGTCGTCTGGGTTGCATCTAGGCCGTCTGAGTAGCAACGGCCTACTCTTTTAAAGCCCGACGTCGTCACTTGAAAATAGGGTTTTTGGCTTCTGTATCGTCACAAAAATCCTCCGACGGCGTCGCAATTAACACCTGACGCCGTCGCCTTCTGTTTTCAGCAGCTTTGAGTGTCTCGATTCTGACTTTGGCCATTTTCTTCGTATATCCGCGCCTTTTCGTCCAAATAAGTGCCATTCCAGCATTTTGCCTTCAAGAGACCTAAAAAGTGAAAAGGAACGATATTAAGCAATAACGGATACAAAAGTGATCAAATAAGGGCTTAAACGACCTCTCAAAATGGTACCTTTTAAAACCTTATCAGATGTCACCCCATAAATTACATTGTATATCCTAGCTTTCAAGTAGATCTTCATTCTTGAGCTCGTAGACTTCTCTTCAACAAAGTAATCAAACTAAGTACATCCGTGGAGAGTACATCATTGAACAACTGAAATGAATAATTCGTGGAGGTTGAGTGCCTGATCCACTGTGATAACAATAATTTTGAGCCAGCTTTTGAGATCATCGGCTAATGCAAATCTCTGAGATATCCATTGTGGTGTTGTGACTTTCGGACCGACATGCTCACATTCTGGATCATGAAATCTTCTCATCAGAGTAGCGGAAACTTTCGTTGATTCATGATATTGGCAGCAGCGTAGCAGAAGCATGGAGTGAAAATATCAGAGTCATTGATGCACTAATCATGATTTCTTTTGAGATGAATGTGTAGAGTGAGCATGCGGCTATGGATTGACCGCTTCATTCTGATCAGCTGCAAACGTCGGGTGTACCTACATAAAACAGTTAGCAATAAAGCGCACGAAGAGTGTCTTTGATCACTTTCGTTGAATTGAGGTACACTGCCCACGGTTCCCCGTTGATCAGTACAAGTACTGCCTGTGATCAGGTAAGATTCTGAAGAATTTCCTTGACAGGGTTTCTCAGCTGCTCTAGCTGTTCTCAAACCGGAACGTCTCAAAGAAGACAACGCGGAGTGAGTGAACCAGCGAATTTAAGTCCACTGATTGATGCAAAGAGATTTGAAAAACAATCGTGTATTGCTCAATAGAAATTGTTTTTGCAATACAACGAAGGTTTTAATGAACATCAATTATCAATCATAAAACACCTTTTGATTTGAAATATCTGTACACGGTTGATTTGCTAAAGAAAAGAGTTTTTAAACACAAAGACCGGTTTTTCAAAGGTATCCGTCAATCCATAACCTGAACCAGGATTGATTCAAGAGATTGAATCGCCCCATTGTTTCTGTTCAGTTGTCACATGGTTGATCTATATAATAGATCTCACATGCCACCTACCAGGAGCTTGTTAGATGTTGGCTCTAGAAGGCTTTCCATCTTCATTGTGAATATGTATACACATCACTCAGATGTTCTGGCAATACCACAAGGATAATGTGTAGGACTCAAGATATAATCTCTCTTTCCACATTGTGTGAAACAGAGAGTCTTCAATGAAAGTGTCCTAATGAGATTTATTGATGATCACGTGGCTCTAGACTCAATTTGTGCATATTTGAATCCTGTGCCGGAGACTAGGGAGAGGGTCTCCTTCTTCAATATCAACAATCTCTAAGAGAAAGTCGATAGATAATGTCGGTTCCTCGTGAGAATGAAACAAGTCCTTTTAAGAGGAACTTGAGTGGTTTGGAAAGTTGAAGTGCAGTGCGTCACTGGGTCCATGACGTCTTGTCTTCAATACCGATGTTACCATCAGTAGCATATGAATTGAACCCGGTTTCTGCCCTACGGTTGAATATATGGAGGGCTATTTGTTTTCACCCTTTTCTCATTCAATTCTTTGTAATTCTTCAACCCCTTCAGTGCTTACCGAGACTTCATAGCTAGAACCTTGTTGGGTTTGTTCCAGTACTAGCTCTATCTCATTCCGCATTCTTCCCATATCTCATTTTTCTCCTTTTATCATCATACCTAAGGACTTCTACACTAACTAGTGGATTGTCCCTGGGCAGATCCCTCCGGTTCTGGCGGATCATGGGAACCAATACCTAACCTTATCATCCTTATATCACCGTACATAAAGTAAAGTTGGTCGGTCTATTTGGTATTGTTCATCTACCATTTGAACCAATTGAAAACCATTTGAAAAATCAATCCAGATACTTGTGGTATATTATCAAAGCATTTTGTACCTGAATTGTTTTTGATATTTTTAGAAGAAGAACTCCCCCTCAACATGTGCATCAAGTATTTGAAATAGTTTTCCACACGGAGGCAAGAGAAAGAATTAATCTCTTTGATCACCATTTTCTAAAAAATATCAACATCACTTCCCTAATCGAATCAAGTAGATAAAGCATTTTGGGGAAGGATGAGGTTTTCATGATTTTGCTCCCCCTCAATATGTGCTTCTAAGTTTGAAAGAGGGTTTTGCACATACTGGAGGGAACCCTTTTTGAAGTGCAGACATGATCACCAAACGATTAGAAGCCATTTAACATACAATTAAGGTACCTTAGAAAAATGGAAAGTTGTGTACCCTGATGTCTTGAATTTGCTCAAAAAAAATGCTCCCCCTTAATATATGCTTCGAGATTCGAAAATTGTTTAGCACATATTGGAGAGTAGTATGCACAAAAAGTTGGTCATCTTTTAACATCTTTCATATTTATATCACATTTTCTCCCCCGATCAAAAATTTCAAATCCTTTGAGATTTTGGATCTCAAGTGATTTAAATATGTATGAGACAAAATATTTGTTGGAGAAAAATGTGTCCGGTTTTATATGATCAGAAGTGGACAACACAGATGTTCCCCTTTTTGATACAAGGGGAAACCACAGTACATAACCAAGCACTATTACATGCATTACAGTTGTTCAAAGTTAGTACACCACATATTACACAAATTTAAAACACAACAGAAGCTGCTTCCCGAAGATGTCTTCATTCAGTTCTCTGAAGAAGTTTGTAATGAGCACCCCGAAGCCTACCACCAACAAAACTTTCAAGGCTGCGAAAGATCCTTCGAGTCTTGAGTCTTCGCCTGATTGCAGCAATGAAATCTTCACACCGCTTTTTGTCATCGTCAGTCCAAAAGGTAGTCTTTACCCAAGATTTCATATCAATTTTGATTTCTTTCACTCTGGTGTCAAGTTCTTCTTCAACCAATTTGAGAGTACCGTCACTAAACTTGTAGAGCTCACATAGTCGCATAAGCATGCGAGACCCATATCTGTCGGTGAAGATGACGGCTCTAGGGGTGTCAAGGACTTTATATTCGCGATGAAATTCATGCCCTGTTGCATTCCATTGTGGACTTGTAAGGTTGATCCTGGTTTGGTAGCTTTCTATGCCAAGCTGAAAGTCCTCAACTCGTTTTCGAATGACTAAGCCCCTGATCCATAGAGTGACAGCAGCAGAGAGGGCCTTTTTCTCACGGACAGGCAAATGCTCAAGGTGTCCTTGGAGATTCAAGAGATAGAGATCTTCGAAATCATTCGGCAGAAGATGTTTGAAGTCGTTTTCTTCAATAGTATACTCTTTCAAGTCTGATCTTTTAAGGACTATCTTCTTCAAATACTCATATCCATAAATTGGGAAGATCTCTACATGAACCACACTTAAGATTTGCAGCTTGGATCGAACATTATTGCGTCTTTTATCAGCACCATGTCTTTCGATGTAGAAGTTCTTCTTTTTGTACCACCAATGAGAAATACCATATGATGCGGCAATGTCATACTTTTGTTCTTCATTGGCCCAGAATTGATCAGGAACCATCTGTTCAAGCCCCTGATCAGAGTAGGTTGCAGCTTTCATCTTTGATATTGATAGAGCTGGTCTTCTTTCAGCAGAGCGAGCACAGAGATAGTCCAAGTCATGATTGAAGAAGAATTCATCCTGAATGGTCATCAGACCAGGTTCACCACCAAGAGGAAGAGATTTGTTAACATTGAAGCGACTAATTTGCTCACTGACTTGGTCATTAAGGATCTTATGGCATTCTTCCATTTGGTATTGAAGTTGATTGGCATCTGAGTGGAAGACCTTGACAATTTCATAAGCTTGTCCTTCAAGATCTCTTGGAGTTAAGGATGAGATACTCTTCTGTTCACAAAACCATTTAATGAAGCTTCCCATATCACCAGTGAAGTGCAGAAGAGAATCTTCAGCAGGTTCTTCATAATTGTTGGTGATAGTAGATACCCAATTGTTGTCGGGAATCATTGAGTCAGACTCTGGGATGGACCATGTAGGTTCTGGAGTAGGAGGTCTGTCTTCAACGATACAACTTTGAATTGTTTCCCTTGAAGGTGCAACTCTGGATGTGCTAGGGCGTTTACCTGTCAAGTAATCATCAAACCAATCTTCTTCTGATGGCTTAGGAATATGCTTGGTTGATGCATCATCTTCATCAGATTCTGACTCTGCCATGACATGCGACACTTCGTGAACCATTTGATCATCAGGAATAGAGGTGGATGTGGATGTGAACCTTGAATTGACTGTCGTCCAAGCAGCAGATTTCTTCTGAGTGCCCTGTTCTCTTGTAGGATTTGATTGATTGGAAGGTTTTGGCGGTGATGATGGTGGTTGTGGTGGAGGAGTGTTGGTTTTCTTAGAAGATTCACCAGCTCCAGACGTTCCAGCGCCCCCCGTTGGAGGTGGAGGTGGAGGGGGATCTTTACGGTCTTTCCGCAATGTTTCCAACACTATAGCTCTCCTTTTCTTCTTAGCTTCCTTTTCCCTGATGTCAATCAAATACTGTTCATAATTGTCGTACTTAATGGATTCTTCAAGTGCCTCATAAAGCTTCTTGTGGACCTCATGCTTGTCCTCTTCAGCATCATACATCTTCTCAAACAGAGCTGCTCTCATGTCGGCAATAGGTAGGTCCTTGAACCGTCTAAGAAGTGGAGCCTCCATTGCCCATTCCACAGCATCCTTAACTTCCCCTTCAATGACGGCAGCAACCCCTTCATCGAAGTTGAGGTGCTCCAATCTATAGACACGATCCACAAGGGAATCAACAGATTTTGGAAGTTGCCTTTCAAGGGCTTCTATCCTTTTTACTGCTCTGTCAAGCAGTTGATCTGAAGTAAGGATTTGAGGTGGTGACGCAGGTGGAGCAACCGTATCAGCAACTGTAATGACCGGTTCAGGGGAAAGTGAAGATGTAGGTGGTGTTAGTACAGTTGATTGAGTGGTTTTGGGAGGTGGAAGTGCAGTTGTGAATGAAGATGCTGACATCGGAGGAATGGTTGATGTATCTTGCTGAATGTTGACCGTAAACATGGATTGTGCTGTATCTATGGGTTTGTCATTTAAGAATTGATCTCCGAAGGTGAAATCTGTATCAAGATTCTTCAGTGAAGGTAGAGTGTCGGTAGACAGATTCGGTTCATCCAGGTGCATGGTTTCATCAGATCTTGTCTCAAGATTCTCCTGTGAGTCTTTATGCAACAAAGTATCAACATTCTAAACAGACTGGGTCTTACTTAGTGTAAGAGATTCTGTTAACGTTTCAGACACTTTTTCCAGCCCAGATTGTTCTTTAGCAGGTGATGATTCAGTTCTTCTCTTCAGTTCATATTGATTGATGGTACTAGATGGAGATGATGAGATTGTTAGAAGCATGTGAGCGGCTTGTTCAGTTTCAACACTAGCAACTCCTTTTCCTTTGTCTTTCGTGTTTGATGTGGATTGTCGAGGCAATTGATCAGGCTCTCTCAACACAACTCCTCCAACTGGCGTTCTCACATTATGACTTTCTAGGCTTTGCTGGATCCCAAGTTGCAGAGCAGCATCACCTTCATCAGTCAACCTCATATTTCCCCTGGAAACCTCAGTTTCCTCAACATTATCCTTTTCCACTTTCTTCTTTTTTCCTTTCTGCTTCTTTGATGTGGAGTCTGAATATTGTGACCTTTCACGTCTCTTTTTAGGGAGAGAGGCATAAGACGCTTGTGATCCTGAGGTGGACTTGGGAGCATTGGGTTGTGAGGGAGTGGGTGTGACATTATCAGATGATCTGGCAGCAATTTTCATGAACTGTTTGAAGTAGTCCTTCTTCATATCGTCCGTGAGTAGAATATCAGGAATTGGCAATCCAAAGATTTCTTTATCCATACCTCTAGGAACATATTTAAGGTTTCCTAAAACAAATTCATCTTCTGCTTTATGTAGAGTTGATTCAATCCTAAGGTTGAAGTTGTGAGTTTGTTGCAAGAACTGGATAACAAGTTTTGAAAATCTGATGCTGGGAATCACAAGCTTGTTCAGTTTCTTTTGGCCTTGAGCTTTGTTCAGAAAATTTGTTCTATCAGATATGAATGTGTTCATTGATAAAGAAAATTCTTCCCAAATACGATCTGAGACATTCACATCAACCTTATTGACAATACCCCATAGGATTTGCAAGATGGGAATTCTCACTTTATCGAACCCTGATGCTTTGCCAGATAAGCACAAGTTGAGAATAGTTGTAATAGCTCTCCAGGGTTGATACATGTGTCCAGTGATGATGTCGGAAGCCCTTAAAATGCTGTTCTGATAACCCAAACCAATTAGAAAAACAATTAGATCATCAGCACCAGGTGGAGATTCAGAACGTAGGTTGGGGTTACATGGGGTGATTCCAAGGACCTTGCTAAGAATGTCTGAATCAATCACAAATTCGTTATCATCCAGTTTGCAAGAGTATTTAGCTGTGATTTTGTCCCATTGAATGGTGTTCCAGAATTGTTGAATGTAAATGGTGGGAATTGAGCATTGCTTGGTAATGGCACCGAAGAAGTTAGTCTTTTTGAGGATATCAATAGACACTTTGAGTATAGGATTTTGTTGCAGCTTTTGTAGGTCCACATAACAGTTACTTTTTCCTATTTCTGCCCATTGACTCCTAGGAAGGATTTCTTCGTCTGAAAGAACTTTGTGTGATGCCAAAGAAGTAACGTTCTTATCGGAGATTGAACTTGCCATTGATGATCTGAGTATAAATACAACCAACAGTAATGATTGGGAACGAGTTAGATAATAAATGATTAGTGAGACAGCAATGAGAGAACCCTTATGACATAGACATTCAGACATAGTAACTCAGAAGGGGTTCCTATAAGCTTATAGAGAATGATTGAGTGGCAATAGCGAGACATAAAGGATAAAGACTCCATTTGATACAGTTTACACGAGACGAGTTGATTTGGAATTAAAAGGTTAAAACGCACATTTGCAAAGAAATAATGACATGAAACAAGATACAAATGTAGAAGTGATATAGCAGATTGTATGAAACAAGTTGTAACATTAAGTTGTCACAAGGGAATCCAAGTACAACTTGCTTAAACAAAATGTTATAGCAGGTTACAAAGAGTAAGTTGACAATACAAGTTGGTACAGGAAATCCTGAATCAAGATTGTAAGCATGAGATTATCCTAGCAAGTTGCCTTAAAACATTTTAATAACCCTAGTCGCCGTATGAAAGATAAACCAAATAAGTCGCTAGTCATAAATACTCAAGTCGCTGGCAAAAGCTAAGTCGATGCATGAAAAACTTACTAAGACGCTAACTTGTAAAATACAAGTCGCCATCAACAGTAATTCTACTAAGTCGCTACAAAACAGTTTCACTAAGTTGCTAACTTTACTAACTCGCTAACTTGTAAAGACAAGTCGCCACCAACATCAATACTGCTAAGTCGCTACACATCAGTGTTACTAAGTCGCTAACTTTACTAACTCGCTAACTTGTAAAGACAAGTCGCCACCAACAGCAATACTGCTAAGTCGCTACCAAAGTCGCTAATAATCAATTAAGTCGCCACCGCAACTTAGTCGCTAACTTGAGCAGACTTAAAAGAAATAACTCGCCATGATGAATAAGTCAACTAACTCGCTACCAAGAACAATACTAAGTCGCCAACAAGAACACATTATACGCAACAGATAATCATCCCAAACCAACACTTATACAACACCATTACATGGACACACTTAAGCAAACAATCAAGAACGGTTACAGCAAAACTTTTAACACACTTGCAAAACATCATTACAACAAAACATGATTCCGTTGGAATTCGAACCTATTTGGGAATCAAATGTCACGGATCAAAAGAGAACTTGATGAGATCTGGGTAAAAAGGATATGTTAGACAATCATCAAAGACATGTATTGAAGAACAAGTAGAGAAGGATTCAAGTCATACCACTTCAAAGTTGCTAGATCGAAAGCTTAACGAGGAAGAAAGAGAGAGAAGAAAAAAAAACGTTTAAGAATTTTGTAAAGAAATAAAAAAAACTAAGTCACTAGGGGGTAAGTAGAGGAGGAATTTCAAGAAAGCCTAATTGACACATTCGGTCCCTGTGGTTAGTGGCTAGTGTAGCAACTCGCTATCAAAGAATTTTAACTAAGTCTCTAGTGTTTATCACAGCAATTTGTCAACATGGTCATGAAAAGTTGCAATCTTATCAAATACTGCATTTTAGACATTTATAATACATGGCCATAACAGAATTAACAGATAGCATATTAACCCAGATAAGCACATAATCACAATGATAACCATGAATCAAATAAACATTCAATGCAAAACACTCAATTCATAGGCACACAAAGATAATCTCAAAAAGCAAGACTCAACAACAGCCTACAACTGAGCAAACACCATAACCAGCACTGAAGCAAATATAACCAAGAAAGCATCAAAAAATCTCCCCCTCAATCAATGTCAACAAAGACCATTGATTGACTTTAACCAACCCGTTTTAAAATAAGAGTATATCAGTTGTTCGAACTTCATCTATGATCCCGTATCATTATTGAATGATATTTCTAGGATCGTAGATGTTATCGATAACAACAAATAAATCTTTTATTAGATGGATGAAAGTGACAAAAATATTATTATTTTTTTTTAATTAACATTTTTTTTAAACTAATTTGTACTCAGATATAAAAAGGGCGAGTCCTGATTCAAGGTGAATAGGAGTCAAAGTAATGGGTGCATTAATTCAGGCATGCTATAGCTCCTGAATGAGCCATATTCATTTCTGATGAAAACCAAGTCATGAGGTTCCTGATTGAGTTGAGCATTGTACCTGAAAAAGACTGTGAGCACATTGTACTTGAAGCACATGTAGAATTGCAAATGGGTGGGTTAGTGATATGATTAATCTCACACTTGGATGCATCACAGTATAATACAGACGTATCATTATTAGGGATCTCATTAGATTCAGTATTCTTGAAGATTTTTCCTGTGGGGATCCACTTGAGGCAAGATCTGGATATGTAAGTCCGTTTGACTCCTGTAAACTTAAATAATCTGCCAGTGGGAATCCATTTGAAACAGCTGCTGGCTGATTTGTATGTGTGCACAGACTTGTTTTGACTATTGGTCCTTGTGTGATTAGAATATTTCTTAGGGGATTGATCAGTCAACTGATGTTTAGTATGAGAGCTATTTGTACTTCTAGTATTACTGATCTTGGAGTATTGAACATTATCCTGAAGTTTGAGGTTCATCATATCGGAACTAGGCGATGAAGTGACTGGTTTTGTCAAAGTAGCATTATTATCAACTTGGGAGGCAAGCCTAGATTTCGATGGTTTAACTCTTTCTTTCCTAAAATCATTAGGCTGCTTAACTACTGTACGTTTAGAGTGGTTCTGAGCAGTTGACTTCCCCAATGTTGAAGGTTTTGCAAACTTAGTGTTCTTCCCAATTCCAATAGATTTCCTAAGCTCATTTTTTAGGGCAACAATATTGAAGCTCTTATCCTGAATTTGGGCTTTGAGGTCATCAATGTCTTTTAGCAAGAGGTTAGATTGAATGACTAACTTAGAATTTGTTTCCTCAAAGTTCTTTCTTAATGACTCATTTTCTCTTAATAGGTTGGACACACATAGAGCTAGTTCATCATTTCTAGATTCTAGTGTATCACTCATCTCATGACAATCATATTTCTGCACATCTGAAAGAAGTAATTTCAGATTGCCTATGGTCGAATCTTTGTCCTGAATCTGGGATTTTAATTGATTAATTTCAAAAAATTCTTGAAATTCTGGAAGTTCCTGATTAATACAAGGTTTCTTTGCATAAAAGATTTCATCCTTTTGTTGTATTTCAATTTGCAATGAAATACAATGTTTTTCAAGAATTGAGTATTTGTTTGAAAGTTCATCATATACCCTTTTTTCGGTCATGTTATTAGCTTTAGATTCAGGCTCAACCAAGATCGATTTCATGGTGTTATGTTCAGAGTAAGAGTCAGGTACCTTTACATAAGAATTTATGTGATCATTTAAGTGTACCTTATCACTTGAGACCTTTTCAGACTTTGAGTATTTGAGATCAGTGCTGTAGTCTTCATCCTCTTTCATTGCGACTGAAATTCTGCATTCGGTATCATTCACTGGTTCAACTGGTCTATTGCATGACCTGTCACAATCGTTCCATAGTGTCTCTTGACACTCATTCAATTCATTCAGCTTATTATTCTCTTTTGCAGCTTCCTTGATGTATATTTCCATATTACTCATAAGTTGAATAAATGAGTTTCTGAACTCATGAATTTCCATTCTAGTGTGTTTCTTGAATGAGATTCCAGTCATGTCATCATCAAAATCTGAGGAATATTCTTCCCGGATAAGTGGCTGAAATTGATTGAAGATAGTTTGAAGAGCTGCATGAGAATCATCAGTTGAGAACTTTTCTTTGGTAATTTGAATCCTTAGTCGTTCTAAGTTAAGTAACACAGTTCTTGTCAAAGTGGGAAAATCCTGACGAAGGATAGCACTGCTTGTTCGATCCATAGTTGTAGATAATAGTAGTTTGAGAAGCTGATGGAGATGTTGAAAGGGCTCACTGGTGCATTCCATTTTCTTTGCATCATTTGTCAACATTAAGAGTGTCTCATCTGAGTTGTTTTGATTAAGTGTTGTTGAATCATTAAATGTAAAGCATTCAGGGAGGCATCCCGTTTCAATATTCTGTGTGGTATCATAGAGAGCAAGTACTTTGGTGATTAAAGGATCAGTGATGTAAGACATTGTGTATAAGTATCTTGCTTCACTACACCAATGTATTAAAAATCCAAGTGGCTAAATACCAAGTATCTAAGATATTAGTACCAAGTCGCTAACACCCAAGTCGCTAGGAATTTAGAACCAACTCGCTAACTACTAAGTCGCTATACCACCAAGTCGCTAAAGTCCCAAGTCGCTAAACAAAAGACAAGTCGCTAAACAGCAACTCGCTAAGCCTCTAGTCGCTAGCAAAATTTTGGCAGCAATTCGCTAAGATACAAGTCGCTAAATAGCAACTCGCTACTTACCAAGTCGCTAACACCAAGTCGCTACCCGTAGTGGAGAATCCACTACTTGTACTGTTAGTCGCTAAGTCTAAGTCGTTAACTCCATAAACTGCAACTCGCTACAAAAATGTAAAGCAAGTCGCTAGCAAGAAAAGCAATACATATGTCAAGTCGCTAGCAAGAAAACTTCACAAACATCACTTTTCAATCCAAAAACAACCCAACCAAGATGATTCAAGCTTACCAAATGAAAACCTAAACACTTGTGATGATTCTAAACACAAAAGTACTAACAAAATCCAAGCTTTAACACAAGAAATCAACCAAATGATGCACAAACCACTACACTTTTTCAAACTCAAAAAACCACCTAAAAACCACTAGAAATCCAAAGATGTGCAAGATATGATCTAACCATGGCTCTTGATACCAATTGAAGGATATTGGATTTCACTTACATAACATAACGTTAACACACTAAGCACATAGATGATTTTAGAGAGAGAGAAAGTGGGATATTCTAGAAAGAGAAACTTGTGGAATATTAGATTACCAAAGAACATCCAACCCTCTACCTTGTAAGGTAAAGGGTATTTATAGGTTACAAACTAAACGACCTCCTGACGGCCTGTGGATCAGGGATACAATGGGTAAAGACCCGTCCTTCCTCCACGGTGTTGCACTATACTATTCTACGCTACTACTTATCTAATAAATAACATAAACAAAAGACAAGTCTGCAGGCTAACTTTGGCTAGATAATAATTGGGGTGACCGACTCTTTTACTTATGGAATTTCTGATTCCTAACAATTATGAACAGCTTGAACGGATTTAGAAGATTTGATTTGGGCATTTTGATCTTGGTGTTTTAGGAGTAAATGATTTTGTTAAAATTAATTTGCCAAGTTGACACATTCAGTCCCTCAACCTTAAAGAGGTTCCAACCAAGATCCTTTAACTTCCGTTTAGGTTAGACAAAACACATGTAAGGCAAGAAACTTAACGATACTCCCCCTCGACTTTTGAAATAATGAATTTTGAAGACATTTGAGTCCGAGGAGAGTATTTGACAAGAAACGTATCCACCATTTTGGAAGAAACAACATATTTTTGAAAACATGAAAGTACAAGGTTTTATGAAGCTAAAAAATATTTACTTTCTCCCCCTCAACACTTGTTCGGGAAAAATAGTGAAAGATTTGATAGAACAAAGTGTTGATTGAAGATTTGTACTTGCGATGTTTGAAAGAATTTAGATAGAAGAATATTTTTGAGTATTTCTGATTTTATATTTTTGTATTTTGTTTTTTTTTGAAAAATATTTACAAAAGAGGTTTTGGTGTTTGACTGGTTTTTAAGAATGTTTTAAGAGTTCATCCAGTTCCTCTTGAGTCAAACACCGCATACCAATCCGGTGGACCAACTCATTAAACCTAGCTGGAGCTAGGGCTTTGGTGAGGAGATCTGCCAATTGGTATTCAGTACCCACAAAGTATAATTCAACAGTACCCTGTTCCACATGGTCCTTGATGAAATGATATCGAAGATCGATGTGCTTTGATTTCGAATGTTGAACAGAGTTGCACGAGATCGCAATAGCACTCCGATTGTCGCAGTACATCGGGATTCTGTCAAATACATAACCATAGTCTTTGAGTTGTGTTCTCATCCAAATAACTTGAGCACAACACGCCGACATGGCTACATATTCTGCTTCGGTTGAGGACAGCGATGTACAATCCTGCTTCTTCGATTGCCATGACACCAGTTTATCACCAAGAAATTGTAATGCTCCTGAAGTACTTTTCCGTGAATCTAAACATCCTGCGTGATCAGCGTCTGAAAAAGCTATTAGTTCAAAACCAGAATCCCTCGGATACCAGATCCCCAAGTTAATGGTTCCCTTGATGTATCGGAGGATTCTTTTAGCCTCAGAGAGGTGGGTTTCAGTTGGTCTCGACTGATAACGGGAGCAAAGATATACGGCAAACACAATATCAGTCCTGCTAGCTGTTAGATACATGAGAGACCCAATAATACTATGGTATTTGGTAGGGTCCACCAATTTCCCATGTAAATCAGCGTCTAGCTTCTTGGTATGAGCCATTGATGTGGCATAGGTGTCACAGTTTTGCATTCCAAATTTGTTTAACAATTCAAGGGCATATTTGGACTGACTCAAGAAAATACCACGGGGTGATTGATGAACTTGCATTCCTAGAAAGAATGTGAGTTCACCCATCATTGACATTTCAAAATATTTTGTCATTAATTTTGCAAAAGCATTTGAGTATTTCAAATGTGTTGACCCAAAAATGATGTCATCCACATAGATTTGAACGATTAAGATGTGAACCCCGTGATATTGTATGAAAAGTGTAGGATCGACCGAACCTTTGGTGAATTTATTGGCAATGAGGAAGGATGATAACTTATCGTACCACGCCCGAGGAGCTTGTTTGAGACCATACAGATCTTTGTTCAGTTTGTAGACATGGTTCGGGAACTCAGAATCAACGAATCCTTCTGGCTGGCTGACATAAACTGTTTCTTTCAGTTGACCATTCAGAAAAGCAGTTTTGACGTCCATCTGAAAGACCGTTATATTCATATGAGCTGCAAACGCGAGAAAGATCCAAACAGCTTCAAGAGGAGCAACCGGAGCGAATGATTCTTCAAAGTCAATACCCTCTTCCTGTCTATAACCCTTAGCCACCAGACGTGACTTATTTCTGATTACGTTCCCTTCAACATCCAATTTGTTCTTCCAAATCCATTTGAGACCAATGACGTAGACCCCTGTTGGTCTTTCAACCAGTTCCCATACTTCAAGACGTTTGAATTGGTTGATGTTAGGATTTAGTAAATCCAGTTATTAAAGAGTCGGTCACCTCAAGTATATGTAATCATTAGAAAGCTCGTAGTCGTAGATTATTATAAGTTAAGTAGTATTTAGTTTAAGTAACACCTTGGAGGACGGACGGGTCTTTACCCACTGTATGCCTGATCCACAGCCCGATAGGTGGTGTTTTATGTAAAGACTATAAATACTCTCTACCTTCCAAGGTAGAGAGTTGGAGCTCATAATAAGACTTTTCTTTCTCTCACTAAAGTTCCCTAAACCTCTAACTTTATCTCTCTAGAACTCTTTGTACGCCTACTTTGTGTTTGGTTTGATGTGTATGTGAAATCCAATATGTTACAAATGGTATCAAGAGCCATGGTTTGATCATCTCTTACATATCTTTAGATTTCTAGTGACTTTTAGGTGGTTTTAGAGTTTGAAAAAGTTTAGTGGTTTTTGCATCATTTGGATCATTTCTAGTGTTAAAGTTTGAAACTTGAGTGTAGTTTTGTGTTTAGAATCATTGTATGTGCTTGGGTTTTGATTTGTTAAGCTTGAATCATCGTGGTTGGGTTGTTTTTGGATTGAAAAGTGATGTTTATGTGTTTTTCTTGCGAGCAACTTAAGCCACGGACAAGTTTTCTTGGTAGCGACTTGCTTTGTAATTTGATAGCGAGTTGTAGTTGAAGGCCTTAGCGAGTTGAGCTAGCGACTTGTCTATTGAGACAAGCCGACAAACAGTACACTTAGTGGAGTCTCCACTACGGGTAGCGACTTGGTGAAAGTTAGCGACTTGTACTTAAGTTTGTTAGCGAGTTGGTGTTAGCGAGTTGGTGCTTAGCGAGTTGCTCTTTAGCGACTTGACAACTTAGCGACTTGGTGCTTAGCGAGTTGCTCTTTAGCAACTTGACAACTTAGCGACTTGCTGTCAAAATTTTACTAGCGACTTGGTGCTTAGCGACTTGGTTCAGGTTTTCTTAGCGACTTGGCTGACTCTGTCTGTAATACGGTTTTCTCTTGATTTAGTAAAATCCCGTGAAAGAATCTATTTCCCGGTTTAATCATAGAGTTATAAAACCCCGTTTAATCTGTCATCATGTCTACCAACGTTCCTACAATCATCTCCACTGTTGCTGAAGATGTTCAAGCAGCTGGTTCAGATACTCGTCCACCCATGCTTGACAGAACTGACTACGACTCTTGGGCTCAACGAATCAGATTGTACTGTCTTGGAAAGGAAAATGGAGTCAACATTCTCAAATCCATTGATGAAGGGCCGTATCGGGTTGAGACTACTAGAGACTTAATTGATACAGCTGAAGATGGAACAATGATCTATGGAATTGACAGACGAAAGACATATGATGAGCTCGATGATAAGGAGAAAAAGAGATTCGATGCTGATATCAGGGCTTCTAACCTCGTACTTCAAGGTCTTCCAAAAGATATCTACAAGCTGATCAATCACAACACCGAAGCCAAGGCAGTGTGGGATAATGTCAAGATGCTTCTCTCAGGTTCTGAATTAACTATGGAATACAGAGAATCACAACTCTATGATGAATTTGAACACTTTAAGATGAAACCAGATGAGAGTGTCTATGAGTACTATGTGAGATTCCACAAGCTTGTTAATGATATGAGGAACATCAGAATGACTATGCCAAACATTCAGCTGAACTCAAAGTTTGTGAACAACATGAATCCCGAATGGCACAAGTTTGTCACCTCTGTAAAGCTAACCAAAGGATTGAAGAATACAAACTATGAGCAACTCTATGCCTTCCTCCTTCAGAATGAGAGACATGCTATGTTTGAAAAAAGGATTCTTAATCAGTTCAAAACCAACCAGGGAGAGACAAGCTCATCAAATGATTCAACTGCCTTCTACTAAAACATCAGAATCACAACCAAAGCCTCACAAGTCATACCCATGGGTAATGGTAATCACAAACTCATTCCTGATCCTATGTTCAAACAAGCTGATGCTGATGCACACGTGGGAAACTTCATTAATCAACTGGCTCTCCTGATTAGTCAAAACATGAACTCTCTTCCACACACCAACAACAATCTCATAACTGCATCCAATCCACACAATCAAGCCACTGTCGGAGATGGGAAGGTTATGGTGCAGCCAGTTCAAGAAAGACAGTACGAACAAGCAAGAGGTGGAGCTGGTAGAGGTTATGCTGCAAATCATAATAGGGGAAGGAATGGAAACCAGGGTCAAGCAAAGCCAATCAAATGTTACAATTATGGAGGTGAGGGACACATTGCAAGGAACTGCACATCGCCAAAACGCCCTCAGAATGCCGAGTACTTCAGGGATAAGATGTTGCTTGTGCAAGCTCAGGATAATGGTGCAGCTTTGGATGAAGAGGAGTTATTGTTCTTGGCTGAGGGAAATGCTAAGACATATGATGCAGATGTGGATGAGCAACCAATTCAGGAGATAGGCCATAATCATCAGAATGCCTTTCAAGTAGCTGATTGTGATGCATACGACTCTGATGTTGATGAAGAACGCACTGCACAAACCATTTTCATGGCTAGCATTTCTCCAATGGTCTCTCCTAAAGTCTCTTCATCACCACAAGCTGGTCCATCCAAAGACAAAATCATTTCTGAGGTATTAAAATTATACGATGAAGTTGATGAGCAAAAGATACATAACGAAGTACAATCAACTGTAATTATTGAGTCAGATATTGAAAATATGGGTAATATCAATGTTGTCCCATATGATCAATATGTGAAACAAAGTGAAAGTGTGATTGTACCAAGTGATGTATCTTATGCAGTCAATGATGACTATGCTTTTGATGAATACACTGCACGTGCCCCTGATGATTCTGTCATCTCTGAACTGAATGCCTATAAAGAACGTGTTGCTATTTACGAACAACGTGCAAAATTTGAGTTGACCACCCGTGAGCAGGAAATGGATGACCAAATGTGTACAACTATTAGAAAAAGTAGGTTTAGAGAAGAAGTATTAAAACAAGAGTTAAACTCCTTACAAGAAAAGCTTTCTAAAACTGCTAAGAAAAAACAAGAACTTCAAGAAAATGTTAAAATGCTTAAGCAAGAATTCAGTGCTAAGGAATCAAAACTTTTGAATGATTTTTCTAATCTAAAAACCTTGAAAAACAAGCTTGAAAATAAGTTGTACGTACAAGGAAATACCATTCAGACTGCTCACTTAATCACTAAGCATAGAGTCTTAAGCGATAAGCATAGCATTCCCCTTGTTGAGGAACCAAATCCAGAGGTCATTAAGAAGGCTAGAAATGCTCATAAGGTTCTTTATGATGGCAATGAAATCCTTAAGCCTAGACAGAAACCTAGTTGCGTTGAGTGCACTAAGGAAGATAAGAAATCAGATGAAGTCACTAGGGAAAAGATGAACAAGAAACTAGATGATCCTAAATGCAAAGAGAAGAAAATAAATATCACACCCCATGATTACAAGAAGGAGAATTGGATTTCCTTGAACAAGTGTTCTGGAAAAAGGATTTAGATAAGCAAAAAGCAGAGAATCTTGTTGTAACTAACCCCCCCCCCCTTTTAGGAAAATGCCTTCAGCAACTGTGTATCCTCCCAATACACCAATGCATTTAGTTCCTAGGACTATTGCCACTAAAAGCAATACCTTAATAAGTCAATATGTTATTTTTCAACTATTTGTTGATTTTGAGAAAACTTGTAAGAAAAGGATCACACCCACTGGTATAACTGAAGGGGAAAGGGGTTTTGAGCAAACGAAAGAATGTTATTTAACTGAAGTCATGCCTTTCTTTAAACAACTAAAAGATCATTTTGAAAGTCTTAAAAAGGGGATGAATTTAGACATTAAAGAAATGGAAAAGGAATTTGATGCAATGATAGTTGAGGTTAGTGACTATGAGCGAGCACTAAAATATAATGAGATTGAGAGGAAGAACTTGCATACATTGAATGAGACTCTTATTACTGAATGTGTTGCTCAAGACATGTTTTTCACTGCTACAAATTGTTCCATTAATGCTTCTCAATTTCATGAATTATCTGTTGCCCTGAAAGTCTCCCATGATCATGTCATTGAGCTTGAAAAGACTAATTCTAAACTAAATGAGAAAATTGAACTAGATAATCACGACAATTTGGTTAAACACTTTTCTAAACTAGAGGTTGAGCATTTTAATTTACAACTAAAATATCAACATCTTAAAGAAAATGTCAAAACTTCAAATATCAAGACATCCTCAGATGTTCCAGAGTTTGATGCAGTTTTTCAAATCAAAAAACATGATGAACAGATTCAAGCTCATTGTAACACGATCAGAAAGTTGAAAGCCCAAATCTCTCAATTAAAGGGTCAAAAGAACAATGTGACTGGTTCCGAAATACCTCCTCCTTTAGATTCTCAGAATTCTCAAACGTTTCATCTTCAAAACTTAGTAAATGCATTATAAAAGGAAAACGAAAGTTTTCTAGAAGAAAATGAAAAGGTTAAACGTCATTTCAATGAGTTATTTGAATCAATAAAGGTCACTCGTAACAAAAATAACAAACAAATAACTTCATTGCAAAATGAAATTGAGAATCTGAAGAGCCAGGTAAAAGGGAAAATGCCAATGACCAATGGGGAGAATGGTGTATCAAAGGTTCACTCTTGTAATAAATATGCTTTGTCTGTGAAATATGTTCCCCCTCATCTTAGGAATAACAAACTTGCTATTCAAACATATTTCTCATACCTTAAGGATTGTCTAGAATGTCTCCGTGAGATTATTGAAGAGGATAAGTTAGAGAAACCACTTGATAATGCAATTGGGCATGCATGCTTATATGCCGAACGATCTCAAGAACTTCTAGAATGCTTAATCACAATATGCCCTAAGTCCTTAGGTGAGAGAGTTAATCCTTTGATTCCTTGTTCTATGCCTAGTGACAAGCATAAAATCCATTCAATGCCCAATGTTATGAATGTGAACCTTATTGTGCCTTCAAGTAGTTCAGATTCCAGATCTGGTAGTGCTAAGAAAGCGAACTCTAGTGTGCCTTCTAGGAGTACAAATCCCAGCACTTCTTGTGTTAAGAAAGTGAACCTTTGTGTGCCTGCATGTAGTTCAGATCCCAGCACATCTAAACAGGAGATGCAAAGAGTAGCAAAACCAACTAATGTTCCCATTCCATCTACAGGAGTAATCAGTGACATTAAAGCGAGCAGGTAAAAGTATCAAGACAATACAAGGAATGATAGGACCTCGCAAGCTAATAATGTGCATTGGAAGAGAGTAGAAGACCAACCTAGGAACTTTAAGTTTGAGCTGAATAAAACGAATCGTGTTGATTCTAGTATTAGCCATAGGCGTACTGTAATTAATTCGAATTCTGATACTATTTGCAAACCTTGTAATGATGTCTGCTTGAATTCAGTTACTTATCATGAATGTGGTGTGAATGCTTTGTCTAATGCGGTCAAATCCCCAGTTAATATTGTTAATGCAAAAAATCATTCTAAGAAGGCTAAAAGGCAAAGGCGAAAGAAAGTTAGAAAACAGTGGAAACCCACAGGAAGAACATTTAGTAAGATAGGTTATCAATGGATACTTGTTGGCCATAAGGTTAATCAGACAATGCCCACTAGAAAATGGATGCCTACTGGTAGAACTATTCCCTTAAGAAGTGAACATACTTTGAATAGGGCTAATACAGACACTAGTACTGCATCAATTCATAATGATTCCATTGCTTCTATTTCTGATGTGGGTGTTCCAATCAATGTTACTAACCAAATGGAACCCATTCTTGCATGGGGATCCCAATTATCCAGTTATCCATTTTTGTCTGTGTTCAACTGCAGATCGTTCAAATCGTTCTGTGGTACCTGGACTCAGGCTGTTCCAAGCATATGACTGGAGACCGGTCGCCGCTCATGAACTTCATGAGTAAATTCATCGGGACAGTTAGATTCGGAAACGACCATTTTGGAGCTATTATGGGTTATGGAGATGATGTGGTTGGTAAAAGTGTGATTTCCAGGGTATATTGTGTGGAAGGTCTTGGTCACAATCTGTTCTCTGTTGGTCAATTCTGTGAGTCCGATCTAGAAGTAGCCTGTAGAAAACATACTTGCTTCGTTAGAGAACTTGATGGTGTAAAATTATTAAGAGGAACTCGAGGTTCTAACCTATACACCATCTCTATCAATGACATGATGAAGTCCTCTCCAATCTGCTTACTATCAAAGGCTTCTAAAACAAAGTCTTGGTTATGGCATCGTCGTCTCAATCACTTGAACTTCGGCACCATAAACAATCTTTCCAGAAAGGATCTTGTCAGAGGCTTACCCAGATTAAAATATAAAAAAAGATCATCTTTGTTCAGCTTGCCAATTGGGTAAAAGCACGAAATATGCCCACAAACCAAAACCCACAAATTCTGTAATGGAAGTTCTTCATACCCTTCATATGGATCTGTGCGGACCAATGAGAGTGCAAACGGTAAAAGGGAAGAAATACATTCTAGTAGTTGTTAATGACTACTCTCGATTTACTTGGGTAAAGTTTTTGAGGACAAAGGATGAAACTCCAGATGTCATCATCAAACTAATCAAACAGCTTCAGGTTCGACTCAACAATACAGTAAGAATTGTTCGAACAGACAATGGCACAGAGTTTGTCAACAAAGACTTAATTCAGTTTTATGAAAGTGTTGGAATCAGTCATCAAAGAAGTGTTCCACGAACTCCTCAACAGAACGGTGTAGTTGAAAGACGAAATCGAACTCTTGTAGAAGCCGCAAGAACAATGCTTATCTATTCGAAGGTTCCAATGTTTCTATGGGTTGAAGCCATTGCCACTACATGCTACACCCAAAATCGTTCCCTTATACACACCTCTCATGGAAAAACTCCATATGAACTTGTTCATAAACGAAAACCTGATCTCTCCTACCTTCGTGTGTTTGGTGCTTTATGCTATCCAACAAATGACGGTCTAGATTTAGGTAAATTAAGAGCAAAGGCAGATATTGGAGTTTTTGTTGGGTATGCACCTAACAAGAAGGGTTACCGAATCTACAACAAGAGAACCCGAAATATCATGGAAACAATTCACGTTACGTTCGATGAGCTGACCGGTCAAATGGCTCCTGGACAACCTAGTTCTGGACCCGCACTTCAAAACAGTCCCATTGGTTCATCCCTTGTACCAAATTTCTCTCCAGCTATTCCATATGTACCTCCAACTGAAGATGATTTGAAGAAATTGTTTGATCCGATGTTTGATGAACTCTATGAGCCAAGTGCTATTGAACTGTCAATTCCCACAACAGAGGCTGCTCATATCCCTGAGAATGAAGTCAATCCTTCAGTCTCAATATCATTAAGTCAAGAAGCACCTGCTGCTGATAACTCAGTCTCATCATTAAATCATCAATCTTCGAATGTACATCATGGAACTGTTTCTGGCATCAATGATGAAGTTAATCCCTTTGCTACTCCTGAAGATGCTCCATTTGAAAACATATTTGCTCCTGAATCATCATCAGAACCATCTTCTTCAGGAGACATCGATTCTGCTACCTCAGTCCCTCAACAACTGCCACATGAACACCTTAGAAAATGGACTCACGATCATCCATTAGACAACATCATTGGAAATCCCTCTCGTCCAGTATCAACACGGAAACAACTTGCAACTGATGCCTTATGGTGCTTCTTCAACTCCGTACTCTCTAAGATCGAACCAAAAGATGTTAAAACTGCCATGAATGAAGACAGTTGGTTCAATGCCATGCAAGAAGAAATTCATGAGTTTGATCGACTTGATGTATGGGAATTAGTACCTACTCCAGATTGTGCTATGATCATTGCTCTAAAATGGATCTTCAAAGTGAAACTTGATGAGCATGGTGATGTCCTAAAGAACAAGGCTCGATTGGTTGCTAAAGGATACCGTCAAGAGGAGGGTATTGACTTTGAGGAATCATTTGCTCCTGTTGCTCGTATCGAGGCAATCAGATTCTTTTTGGCTAATGCTGCCAGTAAGAACATGGTAGTCTATCAGATGGATGTAAAGACAGCATTTCTGAACGGAGTTCTTAAAGAAGTCGTCTACGTCAGCCAACCCGAAGGCTTCGTGAATCCAGAGCATCCTACTCACGTCTATCGTTTGAAGAAGGCTCTGTACGGTTTAAAGCAAGCTCCAAGGGCATGGTATGATACGCTATCAAAGTTTCTTCTATCTACCGGTTTCAGCAAAGGAGCAGTTGATCCTACATTGTTCACCAGAAAGTCAGGCAAACATTTAATTCACGTTCAAATTTATGTTGATGATATCATCTTTGCCTCGACTGACCCCAATGAGTGTGACCGTTTTTCAAATGAAATGGGTTCAAAATTTCAAATGTCGATGATGGGACAAATGTCATTTTTCTTGGGATTACAAATTTCACAAAGTCCCGGAGGCATTTTTATAAATCAATCTAAATATGCAAATGAGATTTTAAAGAAATTTGGATTCGATTCTAGTGACCCTGTTGACACTCCCATGATTGAACGTACAAAACTAGATGAGGACCACTCAGGGATCATGATAGACCAAACGAAATATCGTAGTATGATTGGATCCCTGATGTACCTCACAGCTAGTAGACCAAACATCTTGTTCGCTGTTTGCATGTGTGCTAGATACCAGGCTAAGCCTACTAAAAAGCACCTTGAAGCGGTTAAACGGGTCTTTCGGTATCTCCAAGGAACCATCAATATGGGACTTTGGTACCCGAAAGACACCGGTATGTCACTAACAGCCTATGCAGATGTTGATCATGCAGGATATCAAGATACTCCTCGAAGTACTTCTGGAGGTGCTCAGTTTTTGGGTGATAAGCTTGTAAGCTGGTCTTCAAAGAAGCAAATGAGTACTTTTATTTCCTCTACAGAGGCGGAATACATGGCCATGTCATCTTGTTGTACTCAAATCCTATGGATGAGATCCCAATTATCTGACTATGGCTTTGAGTTCAACAAAATCCCTCTGTACTGTGATAATAAAAGTGCTATTGCTCTCTCATGCAACAACGTACAACACTCAAGAGCAAAGCACATCGACATTCGACATCATTTCATCAGGGAGCAAGTTGAAAACGGTGTGGTGGAACTTTACTTTGTGAGGTCTGAATACCAACTAGCAGACATCTTCACCAAAGCTCTTCCTAGAGAACGTTTTGAGTTTATTCTTCCACGACTGGGCCTTAAGAGCCTACAACCAGAAACTCTCAAACGTCTTCAAGAGGAAGAAGAGGAGTAAAAGGTTCCTTCATCTATCCCTTGTATATATTTCGAAAAGCAAAATACAAAATTACAAAACCCTCAAAAAGCAAAATAGAAAAATATAAAACTTTCAAAAATCCATAAAAAATTAGAAAATCTTGAAAAATTTCAAAAAAAAAATATTGTTATTTTGTCATGTTTTTCTCGATTCGATAATATCTACGGTCTTTATGCTGTCATTCAAAGAATGACACGGGACTTTAGATGTTGTTCGAATTTTTATATAAAAAAAAATCAAAAAAAAAATCAATAAAAAAATCAAAAAATATTTTTGGGAGAAAGAGAAACTATGGTTTATTGTCATTTCAGGTAGTAACCCGTTTTTCAAAGACAGAACAGAGCCATACTTTTTCTTGGTTTTCAAATTTCTTGCTCTGATTCTTTAAACTAATCCTTACTATCTAATGAAAACTAGTTGTTTTGAAAAATAACTCGGACTCTAATTTTTGATAATCATCTGGACTTAAAAGCTTGTCAAAATATCTATCTCTCAATCAACAACTTATGTCATTGATTGAGGGGGAGAATGATTTCAATTAAATCAAAAAGTTATTTGTCATACAATTATTTTTAAAAGATAATCATGCATGATTATTCAATGGAGTTTAAAGTCTCAAAATCCGATCCTTATCAGTTAAAACGTTTTCATAATCAAGTCACAATTCTCCTTAAAAGCTTTCAAATTCAATTTAAATCTACAGAGATCACAAATCTCAAATGATTTGATAATTGTGATCGGGGGAGAATTTGTGATTTAAATTGGATTTAAACTGATAATTCGGTAAATGGTTTTATAAGGATGTTAAAGCTCTCCTTCCCACATGTGCCAAACGATTTCAAATTTTCCATGCACATGTTGAGGGGGGGCATCTATCTTAAACCACAAATATTTGAAACGTGATCAACTTATCTCAATGTGCAGTCTTTTCCTAATATGTGCAAAACATTTTCAAATATCTATGCACATATTGAGGGGGAGCAAGCTTATGAAAACCTTATCCTTCCCCAAAATGCTTTATCTACTTAATTTGATTAGGGAAGTGATGTTGATATTTTTTTGAAAATGGTAATCAAAGAAGTTAATTCTTTCTCTTGCCTCCGTGTGCAAAATGATTTCAAACACTTGATGCACATGTTGAGGGGGAGCTCTTGTTCTAAAAATATAAAAAACAATTCAGGTACAAAATGCTTTGATAATATATCACAAGTATCTAGGTTGATTTTCAAATGGTTTTCAATTGGTTCCAATGGCAGATGAACAATACCAAATAGACCGACCAACTTTACTTTATGTATGGTGATAAAAGGATGATAAGGTTAGGTATTTGTTCCCATGATCTGCCAGAACCGGAGGGATCTACCCAGGGACAATCCACTAGATAGTGTAGAAGTCCTTAGGTATATTGAAAAAGGAGAAAAATGAGATATGGGAAGAGTGCGGACTGAGTCTGAGCTAGTACTGGAATAAACCCAACAAGGTTCTAGCTATGAAGTCTCGGTAAGCACTGAAGGGGTTGAAGAATGAAAAAGAATTGAATGAGAAAAGGGTAAAAACAAATAGCCCTCCAATTATTCAACCTTAGGGCAGAAACCGGGTTCAATTCATTTGCTACTGGTGGTTACCAAGGTAACATCGGTATTGAAGACAAGACGTCATGGACCCAGTGACGCACTGCACTTCAACTTCCCAAACCACTCAAGTTCCTCTTAAAAGGACTTGTTTCATTCTCACAGGGAACCGACATTATCTATCGACTTTCTCTTAGAGATGGTTGATATTGAAGAAGGAGACCCTCTCCCTAGTCTCCGATACAGGATCCAAATATGCACAAATTGAGTCTAGAGCCACGAGATCATTAATAAATCTCATTAGGACACTTTCAATGAAGACTCTCTGTTTCACACAATGTGGAAAGAGAGATTATATCTTGAGTCTTACACATTATCCTTGTGGTATTGCCAGAACATCCGAGTGATATGCAAACATATTCACAATGAAGATGGAAAGCCTTCTGGATCCAACATCAAACAAGCTCCTGGTAGGTGGCATGTGAGATCTATTCAATAGATCAACCATGTGACAACTGAACAGAAACAATGGGGCGATTCAATCCTTTGAATCAATCCTGGTACAGGTTATGGATTGACGGATACCTTTGAAAAACCGGTCATTGTGCTTAAAAACTCTTTTCTTTAGCACATCGACCGTGTACGAATATTTCAAATCAAAAGGTGTTTTATGATTGATAATTGATTTTCATTAAAACCTTCATTGTAGTGCAAAAACAATTTCTATTGAGCAATACACGATTTTTTTTCAAATATCTTTTCATCAATCAGTGAATCTCTATTCGCTGGTTCACTCACTCCGTGTTGTCTTCTTTGAGACGTTCCGGCTTGAGAACAGCTAGATCAGCTGTGAAACCCTGTCAAGGAAATTCTTTGGAATTTTACCTGATCACAGGCAGTACTTGTACTGATCAACGGGGAACTGTGGGCCGTGTACCTCAATTCAACGAAAGTGATCAAAGATACTTTCGTGCGATTTATTGCTAACTGTTGTATGCAGGTACGCCCTACGTTTGCAGCTGATTAGAATGAAGCGGTCAATCCATAGCCGCATGCTCACTCAACACATTCATCTCAAAAGAAATCATGATTAGTGCATCAATGACTCTGAAATTTTCACTCCATGCTTCTGCTACACTGCTGCCAATATCATGCATCAACGAAAGCTTCCGCTACTCTGATGAGAATATATCATGATCCAGAATGTGAGCATGTCGGTCCGTTTGTCACAATATCACATAATACCAACACCACAATGGATGACTCAGAGATTGATGTTTGCTGATGATCTCAAAAGCTGGCTCAACAATTATTATCACGTGGATCAGTAAAAAGACCTCCACTTGGATTTACCAAACATGCAATGATAAGAATCGATGACTACGAGCTTCAGAGCAAAGTACTACATCAAGAATGCAAGAACAATTTTTAATGTAATATCTGTTTGTATTCAATGTAATTTTAGTATACGTTTGTGGTGACCTCCCTTAGGGGGAGATTGTTAGGATTTAGTAAATCCAGTTATTAAAGAGTCGGTCACCTCAAGTATATGTAATCATTAGAAAGCTCGTAGTCGTAGATTATTATAAGTTAAGTAGTATTTAGTTTAAGTAACACCGTGGAGGACGGACGGGTCTTTACCCACTGTATGCCTGATCCACAGCCCGATAGGTGGCGTTTTATGTAAAGACTATAAATACTCTCTACCTTCCAAGGTAGAGAGTTGGAGCTCATAATAAGACTTTTCTTTCTCTCATTAAAGTTCCCTAAACCTCTAACTTTCTCTCTCTAGAACTCTTTGTACGCCTACTTTGTGTTTGGTTTGATGTGTATGTGAAATCCAATATGTTACAGTTGAGTTCTTCTTGCATGGATTAAATCCAGTTGTCTTTTGTCATTGCGTCTTTAATGTTTTTAGGTTCAGATTGGCAAACAGTGAGTGCATAAATGCAATGTTCACCATCTGTGTGAAGACGTTGTCTCGTAACGACTGGTTGATTCGGGTTGCCAATAATGTTCTCAAGAGGATGGTCTTTTGTCCAACGATGTGTCGAGGGTTGATGTTGGTATACATTGTGCAGATTTTGAGGATTCAAATGGTTTGTAGATGATTCCGCAACATCTGGTGCAGCAGTTTCATTAGCATACGGGTTAAAGAACGCATTTGGATCAAAATTTGCAGGTGGGGGTACTTCATTAAGAGCATCAGCAGCTGGTTCAACGTCGTTGGAAGCAGTTTGTTCAACTGTTGTTGTAGAGTCAACTGGTGGTGCTTCTTCAACAGTAGTTGTTGTAGCAGGTGTATCAGGTATAAGAGTATGATCAGGTTGAGCAGCGGAAACAGCGGATACACCTGGAGCACGTTCATCAATTTCATCACTAAACAGCGGAGCAAAGAGCTTTTCCATTTGTTGACGAGTAAGCTGGGGGCTTGGTTCAGCTGATGATGGGGTATGAGGGAAGTTTAAACGGTTGTGACCGAGTTCCAAGCTGTTATGCTCAGAAGCCATTACTTTAAGTTCATTAAAATTAGCATGAATCGTATCCATAACCTGCTTTGTACGACGATTCCAGATCCGGAAACCCTTAGAATTTTCACAATATCCTATAAAGACTCCAATGTCAGCTTTGGCTTTGAGCTTTCCAAAGTCATCACGATCATTATTTGGGTAGCAAAGGGATCCAAATACATGAAAGTGTTTGAGATTCGTTTTATGGTTGTGGATAAGCTCAAAAGGTGTTGTGTTGTGTCATTTAGTAATCATTGAACGATTTTGAGTATAGCATGCAGTTGATACAGCTTCTGCCCACAAGTAATCTGGAAGTTTAGCATTGATTAACATTGTTCTCACAGCTTCCACTAACGTACGGTTTCGTCTTTCAACAACTCCGTTTTGTTCTGGTGTACGTGCAATAGATGTCCGATGCTCAATTCCCACTTTCTCATAAAATTCTCGAAGAGTTTGGTTTACAAATTCAGTTCCTTTGTCTGTTCTGATTTGGCGGACGGTGTTCCAGAGCTGAACTTGAATTTTTGTGAGAAAGGTGATGATCATCTGTGGAGCTTGATCTTTACTTCGAAGAAAGTAGACCCAAGACCATCGTGAGTAGTCATCGACAATTACCAAGATGTAGCGTTTGCCATTAATCGTTTGCACGCGCATCGGGCCACACAAATCCATGTGAAGAAGATGAAGCACATGTTGAGAGCTGTGTTCCACCTTTGAAGGAAAATGAGCACGAGTGCTTTTCCCTTGTTCACAAGCTGAGCATAGGTGATCTTTGGAATATCAGAATCTCGGGAGACCTTCAACAAGTTTGTGTCGAGCAAGGTTGGTGATGGTTTGAAAGTTTAAATGTGAGAGACGACGGTGCCATAGCCAGGATTTTGTTGATGTTGCCTTTGAAATTAGACAGATGGGAGATGAAGCAACCATGTCTTGCATTGAGATTGTGTATAGACTAGAATTGCGAGAGCCAGACATTAGATCGTTTCCTTGTAGATCACGAATGAAACAAGTTTTCTCCAGAAAAGCAACTTCCAAATCTCCATCACAGAAATGGCCGACTGAAAAGAGATTGTGACCAAGGCCTTCCACATAATAAACCCTGCTAATTTTGATATTGCCATTGATATAATCTCCGTAGCCCATGATAGCTGCAAAGTGATCATTCCCGAATCTGACAGTGCCAATGAACTTTGCAATAAAGTTTGATAACAGTTTAAGATTGCCTGTCATGTGTCGGGAACATCCGCTATCAAAAATCCAAAGGATGATCTGTATCACCTGCATTACACACAGACGACATAGATGGAATAGAAGTAGATGTGGAACCCGAAGTGTTAGAAGGTTCCGAAGCAGTTATAGTAGAAATACACACATCAATGACTTTAGGCATCCATTTAAATCCTAGTGTATTATGTATCCATTTCTGCCATCTCCAACTAGTCTTAGCTTTAGTCTTAGTGAATGCACTAGGTGGTACTACATTCCTTGGAGGTGATACTGGAACTACAGGGACATCAATGCGTTTCTTAGAATCTAAGGAGGGCGGTTTACCAAGCACAGACTTAGAAGCATTAGTGGGCCTAGAGGTATTCCGATTCTTATGATTCCTTAAACGAGACAAGATAGCTCTAGCAACACATTTGTCATGACAATCAGAAAGCATACTTTTACGACAAATAACACAAGAAGCATCAGACTGAATATCAAAAGTACTTAAAGGTTTAGCATTCGTTACAACACTTTTTCCATTACATTTGTCAGACGCAATATCTAAAGTGGGTGCAACTTGAGTCTTATTCAAAGTCCTAGGGTGTTCTTCTACTTCAGCATTCTTTATTGATCTTTTCTTAGGTCGCAACTTCCTATTCTTCCTTGTATTGCTCCTAGGCTGTGAAGTGCAGACGTTTGGAAAAGAGGCAACTATTCCTGTTTCAGTAGAAGGAAACACATTAGTATCTTGTGTTTTGTCAGTAGGCATTCTGGGTTCACGTTTGCTAAGTGTTACAGGTGCAATTCTCTTAATGATGCTAGGCTGAACTTGTTCATACTTTCCTAACATCTCCCTTAACTTAATGATAGTGTGCACCAAATCTTGATTTTCAGAACGAAGATTTCCATAAACATTCATGACTTCTTTAGTGTGTGCAAGATAATGATCAAGTTCGTTCGATGCTTCAGTACGAGTCTGTTTGAGTAAATCAAATATGACACCATATTCCTTTTTAACTTTTGCAAGTTCTTGTTCATATTTTGAGATTTGATATTTCAAAGACACGTTTTGATCATCCAGTTGCTCAATTTTAGGATTAAACATTTTTTATTGCAACTGGTGGATTTTGTTTTGCAAAGCAAGTTTACGATTTTGATAATCTTTTTGACACCATTGAAGACGACGTTTTGAATTTGAAAGTTCATTTAACAATCGTTCATTTTCAACTTTTAAAGACTCGATCTGATGCACATTATCAATATTTTCAACAATATCAACAGAATCAACAGAATCAGCAGAGATATGTTCAGATGCTTATGGGCTTTCTACATAAGCCTAGCCTTGATTACTAACATAAAAGTCATATCAAGCTAACTATTACATATGAATCACTAACACTTGAAATATAGTTTAGGAGTGATTCCAACAAAATATTTACACCGTCGCGAAGAGCATTTAATTATCTTTCTATAGACGGGCACTTTGATATACTTTTGAAAAAAGAAAAAAAAATCGTTTTTTTCACGTTTTTCGTCTTTTTTACGTTAATTAAAATTTGCATGAAAGTATCATATATGATTAAACACTAATTTGATTATCACATGTGATATTAGTGTTAAATCATATATGATATGTGATATCACATGTGATATATATTACATATCATATATAATATAACACTAATATCATATATGATATAACACTAATATCACATGTGATATTCAAATTCATGTTTTATCATATATGATTTTTTAATGCAATTTTCAGTAACGTAAAAAAACGAAAAAACTTAAAAAAAAAACGTGAAAAATACGAAAAAAAAAAATTTGTCGAAAGTATATCAAAGTGCCTATCTATAGAAAGATAATTAAATGCTCGTCGCAATGATATTTTTTTTTTCGCTTAACGATTAACAGTTTGAAAGTTATTAATATTTAAAAAAATAGGATGAAAGTGGGTTTTTTAAAATGTTGGGTGATGAGTGCTTATTCACTCATCATTTTAGGTCAAATCTGAACTGCAAAACATCTAAAAACACTCCGAAATGCATCAAAATACTGAAAATATCTCAAAATTGTGTTTTATATGTTTCAGATGCAAAATTATTGAAAAACGAACATAGTTTGCATAATTGGCAGTTTCAGTCCCCCAACTTTTAAAAATGGCAACTTTAGTCCCTGGAATTTCAAAGAATGACAGAATTCACCCCTGGACATTTTAAATTGGAAAATAAACATTTTTAGTCCTTTGGTAATTCTTACTTGTCATAATTGGTCATTTTGAGAATTTTTGGAAAAGTTCAAGTTTAGTCCCTCAAGTTTCAGGATTAGCAATTTTGGTCCTTATATTATTGGAGATTGTCAAAGCCAGTCCTTGGATCATTTTCAGAATTCCACATGAGGTCCCTGGATTTTCAGATTGTGCAACTTTGATCCTTAAAATACACCTTGGACTACACTTTTTATCCTACACCAAATAACTAAACTACTTAAACCCAAGACCACCCCAAGCCCAAATATAACCTGGTCCAACCCAACACCCTGACCCGGTCAACCCACCCAATACCCAGTCAACTGATAAACAACACACCCTCTGTCTTCTCCTTCCCCAATTTCCCGCCCAAGCAAACCAACACAGAACCCTAAATTCACTTTTCCTTCTCCCCAAACACTCCACCTCCTTGAACCCTTTTACCCAACTACACCACAACCCAAAATCACCTTCACCTCCTTTACCCAGTTATACCCATTTCCCAAACCCACTATCCCTTTCCCCCAAATGCCACGGTGGAAATCCATGTCTAAAAGACCAAACCAATGGCTCAGATTCATGCTCATTGTACCTACCTGTTGGATGGCTTAGATGAATTCAAGAAAGCACATGAGAAGCACATCTGAAGAGAATGAAGACCCTTGAAGACCTAGACTAGTATAAATATATGCTCATTGTAGCCAAGTTTGGCAGTAGGAGTTTTAGTTTTTAAATAGCTTTTAGTTTTATTGTAACTTGTTTTTTTTAAATTAATGAAAGTTCTTTCTTTACTGTTCTTTTATTCTTGCTTATTTAGCAAATAAGCACTTTAGTGCTTATTTGTTCCTTACCTATCCTTACTTGTTTTTAAGTTGCAATCCAAAGTCTAACTTAGTTTTACAAAAGAAAAAGCCAAGGTTTGTCTTAAGAAAAATCAGTTTTCCCAAGTTAACACCCCATAGAGGGGTGTTTGGCTCAAGCTTATTTAGTAGCATTAAGTGATTTTTACCCATTTTGACTGTTAGAGTCAAACTCATATTTAGGTTTTAGATAAGTTTTAAAGAGATTTCGACCTGTGTTATTCAGTTTTGAACAAGTGTCAAGTAAAAAAAAAAGTCATTTCTGTCTTCTGTCTTGCACACCAAAACTGCAACAGCAGCTGCTGTTGCAGCCCCTCTTTTGTAGCTTATTTCTCATCAAAACTTTTTCCAAATTGCTTTTTCTTGCATCTTACATACATATCTCAACCTTGCTCTAACTTATTTGCACCTAAAATCACTCTATCTTAGCTAAATTTGCATTGTAAATCTGTCCCATAGCCACATCAGTAACTGTTTGGACTGCACACAGCAGCCCACTGCAGTCCCCTGTTCCAGCTTATTGCATGCTTATTAGTTAATCTCCTTTGCTTATTCTAGGTGGCTTAGTGCTTATTAGGTATACATAGATTAGTTTAGTTAGTTTCCAGCTTATTTAGTGCTAATTTTCGTTTGTAGAATAGCTTATCTTTTCATTTTTATGCTTAACCCCCATTATTACTTAGGATCTCCAAAACTGCTTATTTTCCCCATTAGAGTAGTCCATTTCCTTTATCTCCAGCTTATCATGATTCCCTTTTATATGTTTTATGCTTATTCCATTCTCTCAAGTGCTTATTTGCTTATTTGGTGCTAAGAATAGTTCAAGTATAATTCTTGTTTAGTTGTAAGTGAAACTGAAAACAATAAGCAGTCTTAACTGCTTATTGCTAGCTTTTTACAAGTTGAGTTTTCACAAAAAGTCATTGCTTATTTCCATACTTAAGCTGTCCAAAAAGAAAAATTGAAAAAAAATATATATTTTGCAAAAAGGTGCCAAGCACCAGGATTCGAACCTGTGACCTCCTGCACCAAGCCAATGCACACAGCACACATCTCAGATCCAGTAGCGCCCTAGGGTCTTTTGTTTATTTCCTTCCTCGTTTATTTATTTAACATAGAATTAGTTGTTTCACCTTGTAGCTTATTTAGAGCTTTTTCCAGCTTATCTGGTTAAGCTACATTTCCCTTTTGATTTTTCTTAGGTTTTAGATAACTTAAAGTATATTTGTTGAATTTTTCAGATTTTTCCTAAATCATTTAGTATTTTTAATTAATTAAATAGTATAAATTAGTTTTTAATTCGTAATAAATAAAATAAAACTCAAAAAAATATTCCGCTTTTTCCTAAAATTATTTTTAGTCAATTAGAATGTAGGAAAATTGTTTTCACACCCGTATCCCTTAATTTGCAAAATTTTTACGTTTAGGGCTCGGTTCGTTTTCCCGTTTTTACGTTTTTGCATTTTAGCACTCTAGGATGTAGTTTAGTATCGTTTTAGTGTTCCTTAGGCTTAGTAGTAGTTTATTTAGTGTTTTCTCTGTTTTACATGCTTTCTTTTCATTTCGTTTCTTTATTTTGTAGAATACGTAATCAAAAATCCAAAATTCGTTTAACCAATTCAAGTCCTAATCACGAAGCTCAACGACATCGTCAATTTCACACCTCGTTGGGACACGACCCGGGGAACTCACTTCCCGGTATCACTTTTATCACACCCGTGAGATTTGGCACGTTAACCCTTTTTCTAAAAGGTTGATTTGTCGAATTTCACGGTTATTTTGATATACGTTGATATTGTGTTTGTTTTCACCACTCACTTTACACGAATCAAATTTTGGCGCCGCTGCCGGGGAGGTGTGTTGCGACAATATCGTGAAGTTTTTGCGATTAGTGACTTGAAGATCCTTCCTCGTGAAGTTACCGTTTTTCATAAAATCCAAAAATATTCTTCTCATTCCTCTTATTCGTTGATTCTATTTCTCTTACCCTCTTTTGCCGTTTAATTCTATCCTTCATATCCTCTCGATCACTTAATTCTAATTCTTTAACCCTCTACATGTTTAATTCTCATGGAAACGTTCGATTATCCTCGTTGTTTCCACTGCAAAAGCCGTATGGAAGAGGATCAGCTCTATTGTCAGAATCCGGATTGTTTATGCAAGCGATGTGGAAGGATGGGTGCAAGAAAATATTGTTATTGGTGCGAATTATCTGATAAAAACTCTCTCGATGATTCTCCAAGTTTTTCCGACCATCCGCCACAACCCGATGAACCCGTTCAAGAACCGGAGACCATAACGGAAGTTGTTAGGAATTAGAAATTCCCGGTATTAAAGAGTCGGTCACCTCAAGTATATGTAATCGTTAGAAAGCTCGTAGTCGTGGTTCATTTTAAGTTTAGTAGTATTTAGTTAAGTAACACCGTGGAGGACGGACGGGTCTTTACCCACTGTATGCCTGATCCACAGCCCAAAGTGTGGCGTTTTATGTAAGACTATAAATACTCTCTACCTCCCAAGGTAGAGAGTTGGAGCTCATAATAATATCTTTCACTTTCTCTCACTAAGTTCCCTAAACCTCTAACTTTCTCTCTCTAGAATTCCATCTATATGCTACTTTGTGTTTTGGTTTGATGTGTATGTGAAAACTAATATCTTACAATTGGTATCAAGAGCCATGGTTAGATCATATCTTGCACATCTTTGGATTTATAGTGGTTTTTAGGTGGTTTTTGAGTTTGAAAAAGTTTAGTGGTTTTTGCATCATTTGGTTGATTTCTTGTGTTAAAATTTGAATTTTGTTGGTACTTTTATGTTTAGAATCATCAAAAGTGTTTAGGTTTTCATTTGGTAAGCTTGAATCATCTTGGTTGGGTTGTTTTTGGATTGAAAAGTGATGTTTATATGGTTTTTCAAGCTAGCGACTTAGCTCACGGAATAGTTCTTGGTAGCGACTTGCTTCACATTTTTGTAGCGACTTACAGTGTTGAAGGTAGCGAGTTAGATCTAGCGAGTTAAAGTACAAGTAGTGGATTCTCCACTACGGGTAGCGACTTGTGGTAGCGACTTGGTCTGTGGCGAGTTGCTCTTTAGCGACTTGCATATCTAGCGACTTGTGTAGCGAATTGCTGCCAAAATTTGGCTAGCGACTTGGTCTGTAGCGAGTTACTACTTAGCGACTTGCTTTCTATCTAGCGACTTGGGATTCTAGCGACTTGGCTGTCTAGCGAATTAATTGGTAGCGACTTAGTGCATTTGTTTCTAGCGACTTAGAGCTTTATCATCTAGCGACTTGAGTGATTGTTTACGGTTTTCTCTTGATTTAGTAAAATCCCGTGAAAGAATCTATTTCTCGGTTTAATCATTGAGTTATAAAATCCCGTATAATCTGTTAACATGTCTACCAACGTCCCTACTGTCATCTCCACTGTTGCCAAGGATGTACAAGCAGCTGGCTCAGATACTCGTCCACCCATGCTTGAAAGAACTGACTACGATTCTTGGGCTCAACGAATCAGATTGTATTGCCTTGGAAAGGAAAATGGTGTCAACATTCTCAAATCCATTGATGAAGGACCATATCGGGTTGAGACGACTAGAGACATACTTGAAACTAATGAAGATGGTACTCCTGTTTACGGAATGGACAGACCTAAGATGTACGATGAGCTTGATGATAAGGAGAAAAAGAGATTCGATGCAGATATCAGGGCTTCAAACATTGTTCTTCAAGGTCTTCCTAAAGACATCTACAAGCTGATCAATCATAACACTGATGCAAAGGCTGTTTGGGATAACGTTAAGATGCTTCTCTCAGGTTCAGAATTAACTATGGAAGACAGAGAATCCCAACTCTATGACGAATTTGAGCACTTCAAGATGAAACCAGATGAGAGTGTCTATGAGTACTATGTGAGATTCCATAAGTTAGTGAATGACATGAGGAACATCAGAATGACTATGCCTAACATTCAGCTGAACTCAAAGTTTGTGAACAACATGAATCCCGAATGGCACAAGTTTGTCACAGCTGTGAAGCTCACTAAAGGATTGAAGAATACAAACTATGAGCAACTCTATGCCTTCCTCCTTCAGAATGAGAGACATGCCATGTTTGAAAAATTGATTCTCAATCAGTTCAAAACCAACCAGGGAGAGACAAGCTCGTCTAATGACTCAACAGCCTTCTACTCAAACATCGGAATCACAACCAAAGCATCACAAGTCATACCCTTGGGGAATGGTAATCACAAACTCATTCCTGATCCCATGTTCAAACAAGCTGATGCTGATGCACACGTGGGTAACATCATCAATCAAATAGCTCTTCTCATTAGTCAAAACATGAATTCTCTCCCACAAACCAACAACAACCTCAGAACTGCATCTAACCCACATAATCAAGCCACTGTTAAAGATGGAAGGATCGTGGTGCAACCAGTTCAGGAAAGACAGTATGATCAGGGAAGAGGTGGAGCTGGGAGAGGTTATGTTGGAAACCAGAATCGAGGAAGAAATGGTAACCAAGGTCAACCTAAGCCAATCAAATGCTATAACTGTGGTGGTGAAGGACACATTGCAAGGAACTGCACATCTCCAAAGCGTCCACAGAATGCTGATTACTTCAGAGATAAGATGTTGCTGGCACAAGCTCAGGACAATGGTGCTGCGTTGGATGAAGAGGAATTGCTGTTTCTTGCTGAGGGCAATGCCAAGACCTATGATGCAGATGTGGATGAGCAGCCTATTCAGGAGATAGGTCACAATCATCAGAACGCCTTTCAAGTCGCTGACTGTGATGCATACGACTCTGATGTAGATGATGGACCTACTGCACACACAATCTTTATGGCTAGCATCTCTCCAATGGTTTCTCCCAAGATCTCTTCTTCACCGCAAGCTGGCCCATCCAAGGACAAACTCATCTCAGAGGTATTAAAGCTATACGATGATGCTGATGTGCAACAGATGCATGACAAAGTACAACCAACTGAAACTATTGAATCAAATATTGAAAATATGGGTAATATCAATATTGTCCCATACGATCAATACGTGAAACAAAGTGAAAGTGAAGTTGTACCAAGTGATGCATCTTCTGCAGTCAACAATGACTATGTCTTTGATGAATACACTGCATGTGCTCCTGATGATTCCATAATTTCTGAACTAAATGCCTATAAGGAACGTGTTGCTATTTATGAACAACGTGCAAAATTTGAGTTGACCACTCGTGAGCAGGAAATGGATGACCAAGTATGTACAGTAATTAGAAAAAGTAAGTTTAGAGAAGAAGTATTGAAACAAGAATTACATTCCTTGCAAGAAAAACTTTCTAAAACAGCTAAGCAAAAACAAGAACTTCAAGAAAATGTGAAAATGCTTAAGCAAGAATTTAATGCAAAGGAATCAAAACTCTTGAGAGATTTTTCTAATCTGAAAACTTTGAAAAACAAACTTGAAAACAAGCTGTACATACAAGGAAACACCATTCAGACTGCTCACATGATCACGAAACATCGTGTCTTAAGCGATAAGCATAGCATTCCCCTTGTTGAGGAACCAAATCCAGAGGTAATTAAAAAGGCTAGAAATGCTCATAAGGTGCTTTATGATGGTAATGAAGTCCTTAAGCCTAGGCAGAAACCTAGTTGCGTTGAGTGCACTGAGGAAGATAAGATATTAAATGAAATCACTAGGGAAAAGATGAATAAGAAACAAAATGATCCCAAATGCAAAGAGAAAAACATAATCATCTCTCCTCATGATTACAAGAAGGAAAACTGGATTTCCTTGAACAAGTTTAAGCCTCAGACTTTGTTGACTCCCGAACAAGTCTTCTGGAAAAAGGATTTAGATAAGCAGAAAGCGGAAAACATTATTGAAACAAACCCTCCCCTTTTGAAAATGCCTAGAGCGACTGTGTATCCTCCTAATACACCAATGCATCTTGTTCCTAGAACAATTGCCACTAAAAGCAAGACATTAATTAGCCAATACGTTATATTCCAACTATTTGTTGATTTTGAGAAAACTTGCAAGAAAAGGATCACACCCACTGGTATAACTGAAGGAGAAAGAGGTTTTGAACAAATGAAAGAATGTTATTTAACTGAGGTCATTCCCTTCTTTAAACTTCTAAAAGATCACTTTGAGAGTCTTAAAAAGGGGGTAGAAACTGACATTAAGGGTATGGAAAAGGAATTTGATGCAATGGTTGTTGAAGTTAGTGACTATGAGCGTGCACTAAAATATAATGAGATTGAGAGAAAGAACCTGCATACATTAAATGAGAATCTTATTACTGAATGTGTTGCTCAAGATGTCTTTTTCACTGCTTCAAATTGCTCTATTAATGCTTCCAAATTTCATGAACTATCTGTGGCCCTGAAAGTCTCCCATGATCGTGTCATTGAGCTTGAAAAAACTAATTCTAAACTAAATGAGAAAATTGAACTGGATGATCATGATAATTTGGTTAAACATTTTTCTAAACTAGAAGTTGAGTATTTTAATCTACAACTAAAATATCAACATCTCAAAGAAAATGTCAAAACTTCAAATATCAAGACATCTTCAGATGCTCCAGAGTTTGATGCAGTTTTTCAAATTAACAAACGAGATGAACAGATTCAAGCTCAGTGTAACACGATCAGAAAGTTGAAAGCCCAAATCTCTCAATTAAAGGGTCAAACGAACAATATGACAGGCTCCCAAATGCCTCCTCCTTTAGATTCTCAGAATTCTCAAACGTTTCATCTTCAAAACCTAGTAAATGCTTTACAAAAGGAAAACGAAAGTTTTCTAGAAGAAAATGAAAAGGTTAAACGTCATTTCAATGAGTTATTTGAATCAATTAAAGTCACTCGTAACAAAAACAACGAACAAATAGCTTCATTGCAAAAGGAAATTGAGAATCTGAAGAGTCAGGTAAAAGGGAAAATGCCAATGATCAATGGGGAGAATGGTGTATCTAAGGCTCACTCTGGTAATAAATATGCTTTATCTGTGACATATGTCCCCCCTCATCTGAGGAACAACAAACTTGCCATTCAAACATATTTCTCATCCCTTAAGGATTGCCTAGAATGTCTGCGTGAGATTGTTGAAGAGGATAAGCTAGAGAAACCACATGATAATGCAATTGGACATGCATGCTTATATGCCAAACGATCTCAAGAAATCTTAGAATGCTTGATCACAATATGCCCAAAGACATTAGGTGAGAGAGTTAACCCTTTGATTCCATGCTCGATGCCTAAGGCCAAATATGATATGCACTCGATTCCCAATGTTTTGAATGTGAACCGTAGTGTACCCTTGAGTAGTTCAGATTCTAGATCTGTCAACGCTAAGAAAGAGAACTCAAGCGTGCCTTCTAGGAGTACAAATCTCAGTACCTCTAGTTTTAAGAGTGTGAACCGTAGTACACCTGCATGTAGTTCAGATCCCAGCACATCTAAACAGGTGGTGCAAAGAGTAGTAAAACAAACTAATGTTCCCATTCCCTCTACAGGAGTAATCAGTGACATTAAAGGGAGCAGGTCAAAGTCTCAAGACAATACAAGGAATGATAGGACCTCTCAAGCTAAGAATGTGCACTGGAAGAGAGTAGAAGAACAATCTAGGAACCTTAAGTTTGAATCGAATAAAACGAATCGTGTTGATTCTAGTATTAGCCATAGGCGTACTGTAATTAATTCGAATTCTGATACTATTTGCAAACCTTGTACTGATGATTGCTTGAATTCTGTTTCTAATCATGGATGTGATGTTAATGTTCTGCCTAATGATGTTAATTGTCCAGTTAATTTTGTTAATGCTAAAATTCATGCTAAAAAGGCTAAAAGGCAAAAGCGAAAGAGAGTTAGAAAACAATGGAAACCCACAGGAAGAACATTCAGCAGAATAGGCTTTTATTGGATACCTGTTGGTCATAAGACTAATCAGATAATGCCCACTAGAAAATGGATGCCTACTGGTAGAACTATTCCCTTAAGAAGTGGTCACACTGTAAATAGGGCTAATACAGACACTAGTATTGCATCTATTCACAATGATTCCATTACCTCATTTTCTGATATGAATGCTTCTATTTCTGATGTGGGTGGTCCAACCATTGTAACTAACCAAATGGAACCCATTCTTGCATGGGGATCCCAATTATCCAGTTATCCATTCTTGTCTGTGTTCAACTGCAGATCGTTCAAATCGTTCTGTGGTACCTGGACTCAGGCTGTTCCAAGCATATGACTGGAGACCGGTCACGGCTCATGAACTTCGTGAGCAAATTCATCGGGACTGTTAGATTTGGTAATGATCATTTCGGTGCTATTATGGGTTATGGAGATTATGTTGTTGGTGATAGTGTCATCTCCAGAGTGTATTATGTGGAAGGTTTAGGTCATAATCTGTTCTCTGTTGGTCAATTCTGTGATTCTGATCTAGAAGTAGCCTTCAGAAAACATACCTGCTTTGTTAGAGATCTTAATGGTAAGGAACTGTTGAAAGGAACTCGTGGCTCAAACCTTTACACCATCTCTATCGATGACATGATGAGAGCTTCACCAATCTGCTTGTTATCAAAGGCTTCAAAAACAAAGTCATGGTTATGGCATCGTCGTCTCAATCACTTAAACTTCGGCACCATCAACGATCTTTCCAGAAAGGACTTAGTTGTAGGTTTACCTAGACTAAAGTATGAAAAGGATCATCTTTGTTCAGCATGTCAATTGGGAAAAAGCAAGAAGTATGCCCATAAACCCAAACCTACTAACTCTGTCACAGAAGTTCTTCATATGATTCATATGGATTTATGTGGACCAATGAGGGTGCAGAATATCTTTGGGAAGAAATATGTGTTAGTTGTGGTTGATGATTATTCTAGATTCACCTGGGTCAAGTTCTTAAGGACAAAGGATGAAACTCCTGATATCATCATCAAACTCATCAAACAGCTGCAGGTTAGACTAAACAAAACTGTCAGAATTATCAGAACAGACAATGGAACTGAGTTTGTCAACAAACAACTTAGTGAATTCTATGAAAGCGTTGGAATCAGCCATCAAAGAAGTGTTCCACGAACCCCTCAACAGAACGGTGTAGTTGAAAGACGAAATCTTACTCTTGTTGAAGCTGCTAGAACAATGCTGATCTACTCAAAGGTTCCAATGTTTCTCTGGGCTGAAGCAATTGCCACTGCATGCTACACACAAAATCGTTCCCTGATTCATACTATTCATGGAAAAACTCCATATGAACTTGTCCACAACAGAAAACCTAATATATCTTTCCTTCGTGTGTTTGGTGCACTGTGCTATCCAACAAATGAGGGTCAAGACTTAGGCAAACTTAGGGCTAAAGCTGACATTGGAGTATTTGTAGGATATGCACCAAACAAAAAGGGATACCGAATCTACAACAAAAGAACCCGAAATATCATGGAAACAATTCACGTTACGTTTGATGAGCTGACCGGTCAAATGGCTCCTGGACACTCCAGCTCAGGACCCGCACCTCAAAACAGTCCCATTGGTTCATCCCTTGTTCCAAACTCCTCTCAAGAAACTCCATATGTACCTCCATCTGAAGATGATGTAAAGAAATTGTTTGATCCAATGTTTGATGAACTGTATGAGTCTACTACTAATGAGGTGCTGATCCCTACAACAGAGGATGCTCGTATTCCAGTGAATGAAGTCAATCCATCAGTCTCAATATCTGTTAGTCAAGAAGCACCTGCTGCTGATCCTTCAGTCTCATCAACAAATCATCATTCTTCAAATGTACATCATGGAAATGTTTCTGGCATCAATGATGAAGTTAATCCCTTTGCTACTCCTGAAGATGCTCCATTTGAAAACATATTTGCTACTCCTGAATCATCATCAGAACCATCTTCTTCAGGAGACATCGACTCAGCTACCTCAGTTCCTCAACAAATGCCACATGAACACCTAAGAAAATGGACTCTCGATCATCCATTAGACAACATCATTGGTAATCCCTCTCGTCCTGTATCAACCCGGAAACAACTTGCAACCGATGCCTTATGGTGTTTCTTCAACTCCGTACTATCTAAGATCGAACCAAAAGATGTTAAAACCGCCATGAATGAAGGCAGCTGGTTCAATGCTATGCAAGATGAAATTCATGAGTTTGATCGTCTTGATGTATGGGAGTTAGTACCTGCTCCAGACTGTGCTATGATTATAGCTCTAAAATGGATCTTCAAAGTAAAACTTGATGAGCATGGTGATGTGTTGAAGAACAAGGCTCGATTAGTTGCTAAAGGATATCGTCAAGAGGAGGGTATAGACTTTGAAGAATCTTTTGCTCCAGTTGCTCGAATCGAGGCAATCAGAATCTTTCTGGCTAATGCTGCTAGTAAGAACATGGTAGTTTATCAGATGGATGTAAAGACGGCATTTCTAAACGGAGATCTTAAAGAAGTCGTCTACGTCAGCCAACCTGAAGGATTTGTGAATCAAGAGCATCCTACCCACGTTTATCGTTTGAAGAAGGCTCTTTACGGTTTAAAGCAAGCTCCAAGGGCATGGTATGATACACTGTCAAAGTTTCTTCTATCAACCGGATTCATCAAAGGAGCAGTTGATCCTACATTGTTCACCAGGAAGTCCGGCAAACATTTGATTCATGTTTAAATTTATGTTGATGATATTATTTTTGCCTCGACTGACCCAATGGAATGTGATCGTTTTTCAAATGAAATGAGTTCAAAGTTTCAAATGTCAATGATGGGACAAATGTCATTTTTCTTGGGATTACAAATTTCACAAAGTCCCGGAGGCATTTTCATAAATCAATCTAAATATGCAACAGAGATTTTAAAGAAATTTGGATTTGATTCATGTGACCCTGTTAACACCCCCATGATTGACCGAACCAAACTAGATGAGGACCTCTCAGGGATCATGATTGACCAAACGAAATATCGGAGTATGATTGGATCCCTGATGTATCTCACTGCTAGTAGACCAGACATCTTGTTCTCTGTGTGCATGTGTGCTAGATACCAGGCTAAGCCTACTAAAAAGCACCTTGAAGCAGTTAAACGGGTCTTTCGGTATCTCCAAGGAACCATCAATATGGGACTATGGTACCCGAAGGACACCGGTATGTCACTAACGGCCTATGCAGATGCCGATCATGCAGGTTGTCAAGATACACGTCGAAGTACGTCTGGAGGTGCTCAGTTTTTGGGTGATAAGCTTGTGAGCTGGTCTTCAAAGAAGCAAATGAGTATTTCTATTTCCTCTACAGAGGCTGAATACATAGCCATGTCATCTTGTTGTGCTCAAATCTTATGGATGAGATCTCAATTATCTGACTATGGCTTTGAATTCAACAAAATCCCTCTGTACTGTGATAATAAAAGTGCTATTGCTCTCTCATGCAACAACGTTCAACACTCAAGAGCAAAGCATATCGACATTCGACATCATTTCATCAGGGAACAGGTGGAAAAAGGTATGGTGGAACTATATTTTGTGAGGTCTGAATATCAGTTAGCAGACATCTTCACCAAAGCTCTTCCAAGAGAACGTTTTGAGTTTATTCTTCCACGACTTGGTTTGAAAAGCCTTCAACCAGAAACTCTCAAACGTCTTCAGGAGGAAGACGAGGAGTAAAGGTCTTTCTTCATCTATCTCTTGTACATATATATTTGAAAAACAAAATACAAAATTATAAAACCTTCAAAAATCAAATAGAAAAATATAAAACTTTCAAAATCCAAAAAAAAAAAAAAAATAAAATAAAATAAAATAAAAAAAAAATCGAAAAATCTTCAAAAAATATTGTCATTTTTGTCATGTTTCTTCCGGTTCGATAATATCTACGGTCTTTGTGCTGTCATTCAAAAAATGACACGGGACTTTAGATGTTGTTCGAATTCTTAAAAAAAAAAAAAAAAAAAATCAAAAAATATTTTTGGGAGAAAGAGAAATGGTTTATTGTCATTTTCAGGCAATAACCCGATTTTAAAAGAAAGAACAGAGCCATGTCTTAACAATATTTTCACATTCCATGCTCTGATTCTATAAACATTTATCTGCTGAAAACCAAATGCTTTGAAAAATAACTCGATCTCTATTTTCGATAATCATCTGGACTTATTTGTCAAAATCTCTATCTCTCAATCAACAACCTATGTCATTGATTGAGGGGGAGAATGATTTCAATTAAATTAAAAAGTTATTTGGCATTAAATTGTTTTCAAAAAGATATACATGCATGTTTTATCAATGGAGTTTAAAGTCTTAAAATTCGATCCTTATCAGTTCAAACACTTTCACAATCAAGTCACAATTCTCCTTAAAAGCTTTCAAAATCAATTTAATCTATACGAGATCACAAATCTCAAATGATTTGATAATTGTGATCGGGGGAGAATGTGTGATTTAAATTGGATTTAAACTGATAATTCGGTAAATGGTTTCACAAGAATGTACATGCTGTCCTTCCCACATGTGACAAACGATTTCAAATTTTCAATGCACATGTTGAGGGGGAGCATCTATCTTAAACCTTTGATTTGAAACGTGTTCATTTATCCCAATGTGCAGGTTCCCTCTAGTATGTGCAAAACTCTTTTCAAACCTCGAGGCACATATTGAGGGGGAGCAAATTTATGAAAACCTCATCCTTCCCGGAAATGCTATATCTACTTGATTTGATGTGGGAAGTGATGCTGATATCTTTTAGAAATTGGTAATCAAAGAAGTTAATTCTTTCTCTTGCCTCCGTGTGCAAAACATTTTCAAATACTTGATGCACATGTTGAGGGGGAGTTCTCGTTCTAAAAATATCAAAAACAATTCAGGTACAAAATGCTTTGATAATATATCACAAGTATCTGAATTGATTTTCAAATGGTTTTCAATTGGATCCAATGGCAGACGAACAATACCAAATAGACCGACCAACTTTACTTTATGTACGGTGATATAAGGATGATAAGGTTAGGTATGTGTTCCCATGATCCGCCAGAACCGGAGGGATCTACCCAGGGACAATCCACTAGTTAGTGTAGAAGTCCTCAGGTATGATGATAAAAGGAGAAAAATGAGATATGGGAAGAGTGCGGACTAAGACTGAGCTAGTACTGGAATAAACCCAACAAGGTTCTAGCTATGAAGTCTCGGTAAGCACTGAAGGGGTTGAAGAATTAAAAAAAAAAAAAAAAAAAAAAAAAAAAAAAAAAGAATTGAATGAGAAAAGGGTGAAAACAAATAGCCCTCCATTTATTCAACCTTAGGGCAGAAACCGGGTTCAATTCATATGCTGCTGATGGTAACATCGGTATTGAAGACAAGACGTCATGAACCCAGTGACGCACTGCACTTCAACTTTCCAAACCACTCAAGTTCCTCTTAAAAGGACTTGTTTCATTCTCACGGGGAACCGACATTATCTATCGACTTTCTCTTATAGATGGTCGATATTGAAGAAGGAGACCCTCTCCCTAGTCTCCGTCATAGGATCCAAATATGCACAAATTGAGTCTAGAGCCACGAGATCATCAATAAATCTCATTAGGACACTTTCAATGAAGACTCTCTGTTTCACACAATGTGGAAAGAGAGATTATATCTTGAGTCCTACGCATTATCCTTGTGGTATTGCCAGAACATCTGAGTGATGTGTTTACATATTCACAATGAAGATGGAAAGCCTTCTGGAGCCAACATCAAACAAGCTCCTGGTAGGTGGCATGTGAGATCTATTATATAGATCAACCATGTGACAACTGAACAGAAACAATGGGGCGATTCAATCTCTTGAATCAAACCTGGTTCAGGTTATGGATTGACGGATACCTTTGAAAAACCGGTCTTTGTGCTCAAAAACTCTTTTCTTTAGCACATCGACTGTGTACTCATTTTTCAAACCAAAAGGTATTTTTATGATTGATAATTGATTTTCAATAAAACCTTCGTTGTATTGCAAAAACAATTTCTATTGAGCAATACACGATTGTTTTTCAAATCTCTTTTCATCAATCAGTGGACTTAAAATTCGCTGGTTCACTCACTCCGTGTTGTCTTCTTTGAGATGTTCCGGTTTGAGAACAGCTAGAACAGCTGCGAAACCCTGTCAAGGAGATTCTTCGGAATTATACCTGATCACAGGCAGTACATGTACTGATCAACGGGGAACCGTGGGCCGTGTACCTCAATTCAACGAAAGTGATCAAAGATACTTTCGTGCGATTTATTGCTAACTGTTGTATGCAGGTACACCCGACGTTTGCAGCTGATCAGAATGAAGCGGTCAATTCATAGCCGCATGCTCACACTACACATTCATCTCAAAGAAATCATGATTAGTGCATCAATGACTCTGATATTTTCACTCCAAGCTTCTGCTACGCTGCTGCCAATATCATGAATCAACTAAAGCTTCCGCTACTCTGATGAGAAGATATCATGATCCAGAATGTGAGCATGTCGGTCCTAAAGTCACAACATCACATAATACCAACACCTCAAAGGATGTGTCAGAGATTGTTGATAGCTGATGATCTCAAATGATGGCTCAAAATGATTATCACGTGGATCAGTAAAAGACCTCCACTTGAAGTAACCAAACATGCAATGTGAAGAATCAATGTCTACGAGCTTAGGAGCAAAGGACTACATCAAGAATGCAAGATCAATTGTTAAATGTAATATCTATTTGTATTCAATGTAATTTTGGTACATGATTGAGGTGACCTCCCTTAGGGGGAGATTGTTAGGAATTAGAAATTCCCGGTATTAAAGAGTCGGTCACCTCAAGTATATGTAATCGTTAGAAAGCTCGTAGTCGTGGTTCATTTTAAGTTTAGTAGTATTTAGTTAAGTAACACCGTGGAGGACGGACGGGTCTTTACCCACTGTATGCCTGATCCACAGCCCAAAGTGTGGCGTTTTATGTAAGACTATAAATACTCTCTACCTCCCAAGGTAGAGAGTTGGAGCTCATAATAATATCTTTCACTTTCTCTCACTAAGTTCCCTAAACCTCTAACTTTCTCTCTCTAGAATTCCTCTATATGCTACTTTGTGTTTTGGTTTGATGTGTATGTGAAAACTAATATCTTACAGAAGTGGTGGAAATTGCTAGCTCTCAGAGCACACCACTTATCCCACCTCCGGATTTTTCAAAATGTTCTTCGAGACTTGATAGTCATTCGGATCACCATGTTGGTTTTGTTGATTCTTTGAATGAACCGATTCCTTCTCATAACTCTCAAATGGAATCGTTTATTCCTTGTGTCGGTTGTGGTGAGCCTCTTTTTGGTTCCCCCTGTCGCTGGTGTACGTGTGTACAGTGTGGTAATGATATTCGCAACGGGAGTTGTTTGTTTTGTGGTTCGAGGAATTCATTTGATTATGATCCTAATCCGAACTCATTTAACGACCCCTCAAACTTTTCCAATTACCCACCACAGCCCGACTTATCTTCATATAATCAACATAACTGCTGTGAATTTTGTGGAGGTCCTCACGATAATCTTCAATGTCAACCGTGGAATCAAAATTACTATACTTCCGGTTTTGACAATTTCCAACCTCCACAGCACCATACGGTTCAAACTCTACCTGAGCCGTTGTCTCAAGAAATTTCCCAAGATTTTGAAACCGCAATGAAAACACTTGATGATATGATTCAAAACTTTAAGAATCAAGTGAGTAATGAAAAAACCATGGGAGAATTGCTAGCCGAAGAACGAGAGGCTCGCAAATCTAGGGAAGAATTATTAGTCCTAGAGCATGCAGCTCTAAGGCGTTCCCAATTTCTTAAGGCAGCTATGTATGATGATGACGAGGAGAGTTTTTATCCTTTTAAAGATAATATTTCTCAACTCCCTCAGTCTGTTGTTATCACACCCGAGATTCTCACTCACTCTTTTATTATGGGGGATGAGCATCTTGACACTATTCCTGAAAAGGAACCGGATGAATTCATAAAGTCTAGTGTCGAGAACCTTGTCCCAATCCCAAGAGAGTCACAGGGAATTCTCGAGCATTTGTGTGATATCCCTACCCCTCTTGTCTTCCCAAAAGATCATGTTGAGATGTTCTCCGATTCTAATGATGATGATTCGTTATCTTGTGGAGACATCGTTTATGTGGAAGATTTACCTTCTGAGCTCATCAGCTTGGAAGAAGTGAGAGATGTTGATCACGATGATCTTGATATGGACACTGATTTTGAAACAGATGATGAAGATATTCTTGTGTCCGAAAAACCTTTCACTACGGCATTCACTAATCCTCTGTTTGACTTTGATTCTGAATTCACTCTAGTTTCGGATAACCCCATCTTTGACATTCAGAATGAGGATAGTGACCTTTACATGGAGAACCTCGTTACATCTCCATCTTTACCCGTAGAAAAGAATAGTGGCAATCCCACTTCGACGTTATACCTTCTCGAGGAGTTCGCCGATGTACTCGCTCTCGTTAATCATTCTCCACCGGGAGATGATGATGTGCACGTCGACTTTCTTTCTTCGGATGACTCGATACCTTCGGGTTTTCAGAGTGACGATTATGGCTTAGGTCCATCATCCACTCGTCCGCCTGCTAAACCGCCGGATGATGGAACCTCTTCTAAGCCCGATACGAAAGTTTTCATTGCTTCAGTGGTGGATAAGATTTATGAACATTCCCTTAATGTTCCTCAATCCAATCGTTTGCCCACCCATCCCACCCGTTGTCATGAGATTGACACTTTGCCTTCTCCTCCCATTTCTTCTCCTTTTCTTAACTCCTACTGGAGTGAAGATACCATCTTTGACCCCGGCATTTCTCATTATTTTGAGCCGGCTATATCTCATCGGAGTGGAACTTTCAGCACATTCAATGTTTATCCAAACTATTTGAATGAGAGTCCGATGGAGATTTTCTCTTCCACTTGCTTCCCCAAGGACAAATAAATTCGGGGTCGAGTCAAGCTAGCGACTCGGTAATCAAAAAAAGTAGCACACTATATGGGTTTTCACCCGTATTTCTGACTTCTTTCTACTTTCTACCACCCTAGTGTGGGGGGGTTGCCCCACATGTTGTGTAAAAAAAAAAAAAAAAAAAAAAAAAAAAAAAAAATTCAAATAATGGCCGTAGTATTTCCCTTTTACGTTCTATGTTTCGGCATAACCGCCGGTACTTTGAATATTGAGGGCAATATTCATTTCTAGTGTGGGGGGAATTCTCACGAATTTTATCATATGTATTACCACCCAATTCCCCCATTTTTGGCCAAAATTTTTTTTATGGTTATCAGTCCATCATGTCTAACAAACAAAAGGATTGGCTAATCCAGGAGCAAACGGCTCTTGGTAAAGATATCTCAAATCCGTTGACGGCTTGCAATTTGCCCAAAATTGTATGGTGTTCAGCTCACCATATCTTTAATTAGTGAAGAGTTGGCTAGCCCGCAAGTTTATGGCTTGTGGTAAAGGCAGTTGGAAAACCATAATTGGTAATCAACTCACCAAAGATATATTATCTAAGAGTTGGCTAGTCCAGAAGCAAACGGCTTCTGGTAAAGACAAATCAAAACCGTTGAAAGCTGGTGGTTTGCTCAAAATCATATGGTTATCAGTGTACCATAGTTCTTACTTGAACTAAAACATTTGGCTACTCCAGAAGTAATGGCTTTTGGTAAAGAGACTCAAATCCATTAAGTTTTCTCAAAAGATTGCTAGGGACTAGCAATGTTTTAGTGTGGGGGATTTGATGAGTGCTTATTCACTCATCATTTTAGGTCAAATCTGAACTGCAAAACATCTAAAAACACTCCGAAATGCATCAAAATACTGAAAATATCTCAAAATTGTGTTTTATATGTTTCAGATGCAAAATTATTGAAAAACGAACAAAGTTTGCATAATTGGCAGTTTCAGTCCCCCAACTTTTAAAAATGGCAACTTTAGTCCCTGGAATTTCAAAGAATGACAGAATTCACCCCTGGACATTTTAAATTGGAAAATAAACATTTTTAGTCCTTTGGTAATTCTTACTTGTCATAATTGGTCATTTTGAGAATTTTTGGAAAAGTTCAAGTTTAGTCCCTCAAGTTTCAGGATTGGCAATTTTGGTCCTTATATTATTGGAGATTGTCAAAGCCAGTCCTTGGATCATTTTCAGAATTACACATGAGGTCCCTGTATTTTCAGATTGTGCAACTTTGATCCCTAAAATACACCTTGGACTACACTTTTTATCCTACACCAAATAACTAAACTACTTAAACCCAAGACCACCCCAAGCCCAAATATAACCTGGTCCAACCCAACACCCTGACCCGGTCAACCCACCCAATACCCAGTCAACTGATAAACAACACACCCTCTGTCTTCTCCTTCCCCAATTTCCCGCCCAAGCAAACCAACACAGAACCCTAAATTCACTTTTCCTTCTCCCCAAACACTCCACCTCCTTGAACCCTTTTACCCAACTACACCACAACCCAAAATCACCTTCACCTCCTTTACCCAGTTATACCCATTTCCCAAACCCACTATCCCTCTCCCCCAAATGCCACGGTGGAAATCCATGTCTAAAAGACCAAACCAATGGCTCAGATTCATGCTCATTGTACCTACCTGTTGGATGGCTTAGATGAATTCAAGAAAGCACATGAGAAGCACATCTGAAGAGAATGAAGACCCTTGAAGACCTAGACTAGTATAAATATATGCTCATTGTAGCCAAGTTTGGCAGTAGGAGTTTTAGTTTTTAAATAGCTTTTAGTTTTATTGTAACTTGTTTTTTTTAAATTAATGAAAGTTCTTTCTTTACTGTTCTTTTATTCTTGCTTATTTAGCAAATAAGCACTTTAGTGCTTATTTGTTCCTTACCTATCCTTACTTGTTTTTAAGTTGCAATCCAAAGTCTAACTTAGTTTTACAAAAGAAAAAGCCAAGGTTTGTCTTAAGAAAAATCAGTTTTCCCAAGTTAACACCCCATAGAGGGGTGTTTGGCTCAAGCTTATTTAGTAGCATTAAGTGATTTTTACCCATTTTGACTGTTAGAGTCAAACTCATATTTAGGTTTTAGATAAGTTTTAAAGAGATTTCGACCTGTGTTATTCAGTTTTGAACAAGTGTCAAGTAAAAAAAAAGTCATTTCTGTCTTCTGTCTTGCACACCAAAACTGCAACAGCAGCTGCTGTTGCAGCCCCTCTTTTGTAGCTTATTTTTCATCAAAACTTTTTCCAAATTGCTTTTTCTTGCATCTTACATACCTATCTCAACCTTGCTCTAACTTATTTGCACCTAAAATCACTCTATCTTAGCTAAATTTGCATTGTAAATCTGTCCCATAGCCACATCAGTAACTGTTTGGACTGCACACAGCAGCCCACTGCAGTCCCCTGTTCCAGCTTATTGCATGCTTATTAGTTAATCTCCTTTGCTTATTCTAGGTGGCTTAGTGCTTATTAGGTATACATAGATTAGTTTAGTTAGTTTCCAGCTTATTTAGTGCTTATTTTCGTTTGTAGAATAGCTTATCTTTTCATTTTTATGCTTAACCCCCATTATTACTTAGGATCTCCAAAACTGCTTATTTTCCCCATTAGAGGAGTCCATTTCCTTTATCTCCAGCTTATCATGATTCCCTTTTATATGTTTTATGCTTATTCCATTCTCTCAAGTGCTTATTTGCTTATTTGGTGCTAAGAATAGTTCAAGTATAATTCTTGTTTAGTTGTAAGTGAAACTGAAAACAATAAGCAGTCTTAACTGCTTATTGCTAGCTTTTCACAAGTTGAGTTTTCACAAAAAGTCATTGCTTATTTCCATACTTAAGCTGTCCAAAAAGAAAAATTGAAAAAAAAATATATATTTTGCAAAAAGGTGCCAAGCACCAGGATTCGAACCTGTGACCTCCTGCACCAAGCCAATGCACACAGCACACATCTCAGATCCAGTAGCGCCCTAGGGTCTTTTGTTTATTTCCTTCCTCGTTTATTTATTTAACATAGAATTAGTTGTTTCACCTTGTAGCTTATTTAGAGCTTTTTCCAGCTTATCTGGTTAAGCTACATTTCCCTTTTGATTTTTCTTAGGTTTTAGATAACTTAAAGTATATTTTTTGAATTTTTCAGATTTTTCCTAAATCATTTAGTATTTTTAATTAATTAAATAGTATAAATTAGTTTTTAATTCGTAATAAATAAAATAAAACTCAAAAAAATATTCCGCTTTTTCCTAAAATTATTTTTAGTCAATTAGAATGTAGGAAAATTGTTTTCACACCCGTATCCCTTAATTTGCAAAATTTTTACGTTTAGGGCTCGGTTCGTTTTCCCGTTTTTACGTTTTTGCATTTTAGCACTCTAGGATGTAGTTTAGTATCGTTTTAGTGTTCCTTAGGCTTAGTAGTAGTTTATTTAGTGTTTTCTCTGTTTTACATGCTTTCTTTTCATTTCGTTTCTTTATTTTGTAGAATACGTAATCAAAAATCCAAAATTCGTTTAACCAATTCAAGTCCTAATCACGAAGCTCAACGACATCGTCAATTTCACACCTCGTTGGGACACGACCCGGGGAACTCACTTCCCGGTATCACTTTTATCACACCCGTGAGATTTGGCACGTTAACCCTTTTTCTAAAAGGTTGATTTGTCGAATTTCACGGTTATTTTGATATACGTTGATATTGTGTTTGTTTTCACCACTCACTTTACACGAATCATTGGGATTAATCTCATCCATTAGATCAAATAAAATTGGAGGGTGAAGATTGATCCATTGGTATATAAATAATCTTTTGTCCTCAAATGATCTATATCAGTATACTTTATATCTTGGACTTCAATACTTTTTTGGAGACATGATATGGTGGTTAAAATATCATAACTTATGTTTCTACCATTTTTCAGTGAAAACTAAACCTGAGATATTTATCATGTCATGCTCACATGAGGAAAACTTGAGTTTTCACTTTTTTATCTTTGCTTTTTCTGTTCTGAGACATTAGAAAAAGACATTGTCGTTAAATAAATTTGTGCTTATAACATTTATATATAAAAGTTCTAAAAAACAGTTTATGACATAGATGTGTATGTTGCAACGACGTAATTGGATGTACGTGCGTCACACGAGAGTAGTATCAAATTATTCATCTGTATTTATCTCAAGTTAAAACATAAACACATATGTCAGAAAAAATGTTCCACTCATTTCAACAACTATTTATGGAATTCTAATATCTTTTATAAATAGCAATACATACATTGTTAGTATTTTAAATTGTGTATAGGTGAATTATTAACATTAAACATGGGCCTGAACCTTGAGTCGCTTTGTCAAGATCAGGGAACAACATCCTTACTTCTTTTGCTCAAAATAAATGTTTGTGTCTTGAGATATTAGTTTTCTATTCGTATTTGTTTATTTGATTATTGTATCAAAAACATTTATATTACATTAAAGTAGTTAATTAACGACTATCGTATATTGTTAATAAGATGCACATGCATTACTGTGTTGTTCGTGTAATCATCATCAATATTATCAATTATTTTGTTAACTTTTTGCAAGACTGAATTTGCTGACCTGTTAGTTAAGACTTAAGACGTATAAAAGTTATAGCCTCCTCCTTAAAATAAATCAACCATAATTAAGTGAAGGGGTAATCTAATCTTGCACCCCATGTATTCTTTCCCATGCACCCCAATAGACCAATCATTGGTCTCGATCATTGGGCCAATGATTGGATATTTTTTTTATTTTTTTTTTATGTATTATTTTTTTTATCTAATTGTGTAATGTTTAGAGTATATGCATAGTGTATTTATTTATGTAATGTTTTTTTATATGTATAGTGTATTTAATTGTGTACTGTTTTTATATGATATTTATTTTACGTTATTTTTTTTAAACTTTTTTTATAAATATTTTATAAACTTTTTTTATAAATATTTTATAAACTTTTTTTATAAATTTTTTTTTAAACTTTTTTTTAAACTTTTATTTTTATAAACTTTTTTTATAAATTTTTTATAAACTTTTTTTTAAACTTTTTTTTATAAACTTTTTTTATAAAATTTTTATAAACTTTTTTTTAAACTTTTTTTTATAAACTTTTTTTATAAACTTTTTTTTAAACTTTTATTTATAAACTTTTTTTATAAAATTTTTATAAACTTTTTTTTATAAACTTTTTTTATAAATTTTTTATAAATTTTTTTTTAAATTTATAAACTTATTTTATAAATTTTTTATAAACTTTTTTTTAAACTTTTTTTTATAAACTTTTTTTATAAATTTTTTATAAACTTTTTTTTAAACTTTTTTTTATAAACTTCTTTTATAAATTTTTTATAAACTTTTTTTTAAAATTTTTTTTATAAACTTTTTTTATAAGCTTTTTTTATAAAAAATTTATAAAAAAAGGTTTATAAAAAATTTATAAAAAAAAGTTTATAAAAAGTTTATAAAAAAAGTTTATAAAAAAAGTTTATAAAAAAAGTTTATAAAAATAAGTTTATAAAAAGTTTATAAAAAAAGTTTATAAAAAATAACGTAAAATAAATACCATATAAAAATACTATGCATATAAAAACACTACACAAATAAATACACTATACATATATATTTAAACACTACACAATTAAATTTAAAATTAAAAAAAAAATAATAATAATTGGTGCAGCCCATGTATGGGACCCACAGCCTATTGCATTTTGGCATACTGAGGTTGTTACTTTATGCCGGCATTTGTCCCTGACACTTTGACAATATTATCCGAAGAGAGAGAATTGACAAACACCCCCTATATTAAGGGACAATCTAATCTTGCACCCCATGATCTCCTTCCCATGCACCCCATAGGGTGGGTCCCACGCCCCAATGATTGGCCCAATCATTTGCTACCTTTTTTTTTTTTTTTTTTTTTTTTTTTGTGTTTTTTTGTGTAGTGCATTTTATTTGTGTAGTGACAAAATGTAAAATCTCGATATGTCTTTTTGTCGTTTTTTATAAACTTTTTTTATTAATTTTTTATAAACCTTTTTTATAAAAAATTTATAAATTTCTTATAAATTTTTTTTATAAGCTTTTTTTATAATTTTTTATAAACTTTTTTTTATAAACTTTTTTTATAAATTTTTTATAAACTTTTTTTTATAAAGTTTATAAAAAGTTTATAAAAAAAAATTTATAAAAAGTTTATAAAAAAGTTTATAAAAAATTTATAAAAAAAGTTTATAAAAAAAGTTTATAAAAAGTTTATAAAAAAAAGTTTATAAAAAGTTTATAAAAAAGGTTTATAAAAAAAGTTTATAAAAAGTTTACCACACAAAAAAATACACTATACATATAAAAACACTACACAAATTAAATATACCACACAAAATAAACAGTACACAATTAAATAAATACGTTAGTTATTTAAAATGTTGCATGTGAAATACTCCGTAACTAATATAGGCTAGCTTTGACTTTTAAAAGATTTGTTGTAGGATAAGAAGTAGGCGACAGAATGCATGATGATGATGGCATAGCAGTATAGAAGAGACGTGATGGGGAGAGAGAATACACAAGCACCCCCTATTATAATAGTAGGGGGTGCAACCATAGTAGGACCCTATATTAATATTAAGGGGTGTTAGATTAGTAAGGATCTTGCTTCGTGAGTTGTGACAACATATACTTGGGTGCCATCTTCAATTAATAGATTTTGCTTTGGGACTAGTAGAGTACATTTATGTTATGGATAAACTGTCCTATAGTATCATGTCACATTTGCCTACACACACGTACCTTTTTCAATCATTTAGGGTAGTGGCAACCATGCCTAAATCATTTTTTCATGCCTAATCATCCACCAATTATAACCTTTCATCTCATCTCATACAAATCGCATACTTAACAATATATTTTAGTGGCAACCATGCCTACCTCATACCTCATTTTTTTTTTTTTTTTTAATTATAAAAAAACAAAAATAAATAAATAACCTGATGTTCTTCGTGCCATGTTTAAGTAGTCATCGTATCTATCCGGAGATCCACCCGTTACGAGTTGACGAATAGCCTATGTGCATTTTTGCAACGCCGTGAAACTTTTTTTCCCCCTAGCGTCTACGCGTTCTTGAAACCATTCGAAATTCGCTTCAATATCACCAACAATTTTTAGAAACAAGCTTTTATTCGTACGAAATCTTTAACGAAAAACATCAGAGGGAAACTTTGGGTTTTCTTCGACGAAATAGTCATTCATCAGAGTTTCTAGAGCTTTTTCACTATAACGGGTAACATGTCTTCGGGTTGAGCTAGCCGTGTCTTCAATGCTATCGCACGCGGCTAAATAGGTTTCTATGGTAGAACCGGTGGAAAATATGTCCTCGGAAGAGTCGGATAGAAAATCTAACTCGTCCTCGGATGAAGAAGTTGAAGATGAAGATGAAGATGAAGATGAAGATGAATCCATTTTGTTTGTGAAATAGAAATGTTTTTGTTTGAGAAAAAATAGAGATGTTTTTGTGTTTAAATAGGGAGAAAAGAAAAAAGGATTTTTTTTTAATGCACCTAACGGTAACATTTGACTAGCAACGGCTAGTTTGGTTTGCATGTATAATCGGTAATGTTTGCCGATTATTCCCTTTTTCATCCCACACCGAACGAAGCCGAATCACACGCATTGGTCATGCCGATCGGCATGAATGAAACCGATGGTGATGCCGAATGGGTTGCCAGTACCCTTATGCATGCCATTGATATGCTTGCACATTAGTGGATGCTAGAGTTCGAAGAAAATTAACAGTTCGATTCATTTATGGATGAAACGAGAGGGATGTATGGGTTGGACGATCGAGGTTCATATGCAACATCCAAATTCTCATCCATCACCACTGGTAACTTCTCCGTCGTTTGCCCCCACATCATGGTATAAAATCCAGCAGCAACTATTGTCCTGCAGTGGCGCTGCATATACGAATCCAATACTTAACAATTACTCATAAATTAATCGGCTTACTTCAACCATAACCAACAAGCTTTAATAAAGTCAGATGATTAGATGAGTACGAAGCATGTCCTAGGATCAAGGTGTACGTGTTGAAGGTGCAAAAAAATTGCTTATGATGTTTTTAATATATAAGGCCGGATTAGTCAAATTTAAAAACGCAGAATTTGCCTTGAGAAAACTTATAATTAAGAAAATTTAAAACTCTTTTTTACCTTAATCTAATTATGATGAAAAGCTTAATCATTTACCTTCCTAAATAGAGTGAGTCACCAAGAAATGTGACACTCATGATGACCGCGAAAACTATTGAGAGGGGAGAAACATGGCCACAAAAACTGGGTCTTTCTTCTCCAAGTAACAGTGATATTACGAATAATAGTGGAATATACCACCTAAAAATAAAGCAAGTCAGTATAATATTCAATGGGTCACCTACTCAAGAATCCAAAGTTGAAAAAGGGGTGTGTCAAGGGGATCCTCTTTCCTCTTTCTTATTTCTTATTGTGGCAGACGTTCTTAGTGTTCCCATCGAGGAAGGTACTGATAGTGGTATTTTTAATGGCATCCGTATTCGTAGCAAATGTCTATGTATCTGGCACTTGCATTTGCGGATGATGCTATTATTTTGGGTGACTGGTCTTTTTTGAATAAAAAGAATTTACTTCGCATTGTCAGATGCTTTCATTTAGCATCTAGTCTGAAAGTCAATCTCTCTAAATCAGCTATATATAATGTGGGTGTTGGAAGAAATGAAGTTAATTGGACGACAAGTACTCTTAATTTTCCAATTATAGGGCTAGGAATTTTGTGTCAAGAAAATTCTTCAATTACTTTAATTTCTAATAGAAACTTGTTTGTTTGGAGGTCATGACGTTTGTAGGATCCCGATATCTATTGTTAAATTCTACAAGCAAGAGGTAGCTTGTGAATTGGATGACATGGAAGATTGTCATATTCGGTTGGAAAAATCATAGCATTGCAAAGTTCAAAGTTTTTATGATCCAAAGCATAATCTCTACTTTTTATCATGAAAAGGAAAGAGAATTGTGATGATTTCATCTCGAGATCAAGTACAAGTACCAAAGCCTTAGGTTAAGATTCAAGAAAAGACATTGTAGGCCTATGCTAATATTGAAGAAAAATTCTTAAAACCCGAGCTTGTTGTTGAAGTTGAAAATCATTGTGATATTGAAGTTGACACCACTAGGGTTGAAATCCCGAATGAAGTATCAGAGAAGATAAAAGATTCTAGGGTTTTGATACAAAGGCTTGTGATTTTGATTATGGGTTACCTTTAAATATGATTATCAAGAATCTAATAAAGTTTCAATGACGAACAAAGAAACTATCTTTGTTGCAATGGAAGACTTGATGATTGCTGGTAAGATATTCATAACTTGATGGTTTAAGTCATATGTGGACAAATGGGAGTGTCGTATACGTGTGAAAAAGAATGAAGAAAGCACTCGAGTTAATTTGAAGTTTAAGGCTACGACTAACAAGCGTCGTCGGATGAAGATTTGTGAGGTAGATGAAGGTTTCTTTCCCTAATCCTCTATAAATGAGTGTGAGAGAATGTTGTTTTTTACATCCTTCTTTCTCAATATAATTTTATTGGAATTAATAAAGGGGTTTTCGAGGGTATTAACATGTCTATCTAATCGTAAACTTTTGTATTTTGTTCTTGTTTCTCTCATGTCCTTCAATATATGTGTTGAAGGTTGTTGCTTGTGCTCGACATACAAAATTGCGATCTAGTGTTTTCGCGTATCATACTTCGAGTTGTTCTTGTAATCGTCCAATTAGTTATATCAGAGCCATGGATGTTGTGGTCTCTGAAGTTCGATTGCTAGTTTAAGGATATAGTATGCAAAAAAGGCATGTTTTGGATCGATTTAGGAATAGTTGACCGACTTGGACTTTGCTTTAGGCATGTTATATATTTATTGATATCCTTGTTTGCGGAGTTTTCTTTTCTTCATTCGTTCGTCCAATAATTTTATTGGTGTTGTAGCTTGCAATCGTCTTATAGGGCATGGGCAGACTTAGTAGCTGGTTGTGTATGACACGTATCAGACATGAAGTGGTTGTATCAACTATACAACTTTTATGAGGTTTTACTTGTTTTATGTTTTGCTACAAACACATTTGGCATATTTGCATATCTCGAAATACCTGAGAACCCGGTAACAAGAGTAAACTGCAAAAAGTGCTAGTTTTTCCAAAATGCAGGCGCAATACTTGCCTCTTTTAAAGTGTACTTATCGTCTTTGTAGGGAAATTAGGAGTGCAATTTTCGTCATTGGCCAAAGTAAAATGATCAAAATACTCTCTCCTCTCCCGTTTGAGTATTCACTTAACTATTTCTTTCCTTCTTTGAATTTTATCCATCCCCAACTAACCCGTGCATATTTGTGTCTCCTATCTTTCTGTTTTAAATCGAGCCGAACTCAGGCTCGAGCTATTCGAGTCACATTTAAGTATCTAATTACTTGGCTCGTAAAGCTCATGAGTGTTATTGACGTTGTTTCTTTTTATACACCCATCCTTGTGTATTTTTACATCTACTTACTTTTCGTTCTAGACAAGCAAACCGAGTCGAGTGGAGCTCAAATTTATATATTCGAGGATATTTGACTATGAAATAGATGTGGGGGTTTATATTTATCTTTATTGAGCTGGTTTTAATTTCCTAATAGAACTAGGAATGTTCTTCATCAAGATTATGTTAGCGTATAAATACCGATTATTGTAATATGTTTTGATGATTCGATCGATAATAGTCTTTTTCTATTTTGAATATATCAAAGCTTTAGTTACAAGCCACCACAAAATATATTTTATCCCTCGTTCATTGGCTACTAGCGAGTTATCCAAAGAATCTCGTCTATTTACTTTCGATTTATTGTTGTCTAATTAGTATTTTTCTTATCTAGCTCATAAACCGTATCACACAAAACCCTAGCCGTTTTAATACACCCAAGCTAGGTTGGGTGGCCAACTATCAACTAAATTTTTCTTCCTCGTCAAAACTCTTTTCTTTGTTGTTGGATACCATTGCTATCAACGACCAAAAAAGACCACCAAAAAGCCACTCCATCCTAAAGGCAAAGAAAGTCATAATGTAAGGGAAACAAAATGACAAAACCTTCAAGCACTACACAACTTTGTTATCGAATACAAGTTTATCTTCCTGCAAATCAACAACAAATATGTAATGATAAAAAGAAGATGCTAATTTCAACATTTATTCGAGGTTGTTCGTCCGAAAGTTTCTTGTTCAAACTGCTAGTAAGTTTAATTTAGACAATAAAATACATACATAGGGTTATATTGAGTTCCTTTAATTTCCAAATTGGATAAGATATCTTCACAAATATTATGTTAGATTACAAATATAGATTCTCGTAATCTTCTTCAATGATTTGATCGAAATTACTTTTCTATTGAGTAATGTTACCTTTGCTAATATTGTTATCAACATGTCAATATTGATAACCGAGTCGAACTGAGCTCCAGGGTAATGATTAACATCCTGAGCTTGAGATTGAGCATGAAAATTCATACTTGGTTTAGCTCGAGTTCAATTTGGAGCGGAGCATTGAAGCCAAGCCAAATTTCAATCTTGACAATGAGATACTCGTCAGGGTCGTCTCATGAATCGACGAAAATTTTGAGGGCCCTGTACGAAATTATATAATGAGGCCTTTCGTTAAGTAATATTATATATAAAGTGTCACCGTTTATAAGATATAATACAATTAATTATCTAAACGTTATAGCATATTACTTATTTAAGATATTTTCCCATCTAAATATTTTTTTCTTCCTGAAAAATATGTCTACACATGCATATAATTATTAACGGGACAAATTTTAGGGCCCTAAAAATTCTACGACCCTGAGCGGTCACTCACCTTGCACAGCCTCAAAGACGGCCCTGAATTACTCGTCTCAATTCAATTAACCGTTTAAGGAAATAGAATACTGTTGTGACACACGGTAAATTTTCACTAAAATTTAACTGATAATTAGTAATTCATTTTACTAAGCCAAATTTATGAAGCACACACAAGCTTTGCCTGATCATTCGAGTAGTTAACTCGCATACAGTAGGTAACTGCATCACTCTTTCATTCATATCATTTTATGAATATTTTATTTTGTCTTATGATTTAAATTGTAAGACGAGAGGTTATCTCGTTCTTCCCAGTGACCGACACTACACGCGTACCGACACTATGATAAGGACTCACTAAAACAATTGGCAAATGTCCGCGACTTGGAAGGTTACAAAGATAAAATATTTCAAACACGTAACAATAAAATACCACGGACAAAAATGGTCAAACAATGATACCTTAGTCACAATATGACTTCGCGGGACGCGAAATACTTAAACACATTATCACTTAAACAATGACTTTATAGACTCGAGTGCAAACATACATAACTATAATGTAAATACATACACCTTATGCAATCATTATCCCACATACAAATACTTACACAAAATAATCCTAAGCATACAATACACCTACTTTACTTACATTCACTTACATTATCATTATTATTAAAACCCTTATTATACCTTTACAAGAAATGAGTTGATAAAAATTAAATACAACCCCTTTGTCTTACCCCTCCACTCACGACAAAGACCAAGAACCAAGAAAAAGGAATCAAGATCCATCTTCAACCTCTAGCTTGTACTCCCACCCTAGGCCGAATATTTCTAATAGGAGATAAACCAACATCTTCATCCAACACACCCACCTCTCTCATACCCAATCCATGAAAAACTTTGCTTCCCAAATCTCCCTAGATGCGCCTCTATCTTCGAAGGGATCCAAGGAAGATCAAAGCAAATCACAAGGAAGAAGTAAAAATCTTTGCACCACTATATCTCTTATGTCCAAAGATTCGTATGTCTTGGAAGTAAGCCATTTTTGGCTTCAAACAAAACTTCAAGATGAAAAGAGATGACCAAAGACTTCCCTCTTAACCTCTTCATAAGCAACTTGAGAGACCAAGGACACCCACAAATCAAAACTCAAACTCACCACAAGAGAGTAATATTCTCAAAGTTACCAAGAAGTTGTTGGGTTTGCTCAAAATCGGTATACGGGTTGATTTGTGTGGAGGTCCCTCGACTTGGCTTTCATCAACATATTCACATCTCATTCTTGATAAGGTTCATGGTCTTTCCTTCCTCATGATTTTCGTTGTTATGTAAACATTTATAATGAAGTGCTAATTTGTGATGTCTTGTTTTCATTTAAGTTTGTAAGTATAGAATGTACAACTTTGCAATATGAGTATAATCTTGTTACTTTAGAACTTGATTTGGCCATCCTATGGTTAAAACAGTTTCCTGTCGAGAAGCAAGCCAAGAAAATGAGGGCTTAGTCTTATAGGAACTTAGTAATTTGACTATGTAACTAGGTACTTTGATGTTGTAATACTTGCGTTTTGATAAACAAACAATGGAAACTTAGTCTTAAGTGGTCATTTGAGAAAAAGGGTCCGTTGGTTTTCTGTCGAGACATGGACAAGAACAAGATAAATGAGTCAAACTTTTACAAGTCTACTAGTAAAACCATGTCGAGACTCACATTTTCCCGTCGACATTCACGTCATTTAAAAGTATGTCAAACCTTAAAAATTTTTAACCTTGCTTGTACATGAGAAACATGCTAGTCTTTCATTGTCTTGTAACTCAAATCTTAGAGTTGAACCATGTGTCAAAACCTCCATGTACGCCTAGTGAGAAACCCGAGTCGAGAGTGTTCTTGTGTTAAAATGTATTTCGAGAGTCTTATACTTGTCGTCTTCCCTTGTTGGCTCATCTTTAATAAGTACTTAATGGTCATCGAAAATAGATGTGCTTGAGACTATGAAAATGGGTCGACAACTACATCTTGGTAGTACCATGGTGACGAATCATATTCACTAGTCGAGAGACTCGGCATCATAAGATAGAGCATGAACAAACTAAGTACACTTCGAGTCTTGAAACTTATGTTAAACGCCTATAAATAAATTGAGAATACTTTTGGCAACAACAACTTGGGAATGAGTAACACTTCAAACTATTGGTTAACTAATTGAAATGTTACATGTTAGTCAAACCTTGTTTTTCTCCTTTGTTTTTCCATTCGTGTAAGTCACAGAAGGGGCCACAGCCCAAGTCACAAACTTAGTCTCATTGAAAGGATTATTAACTAGTTTGGGCCCAAAACCCAAACTGGGTACCCAACTGCTACCAACGCCGGGCCACAGCCCACAAAACTTCGAGTGTCCAGTTGAGAAAAATAAGCTAACTCACGAGGAAAAGATCTAAACGTAAAACTATTGCTCAACGACGAATAAGTCTATACACGCATACGCGCAATATATCACATAAGTTATAAGCTTACGCGAGTTACCAAGTAAACAAGTGCAAAAACTATTTTTCTTACATAACTATATAAGACGACAAAGGTTTAAAAACTTGACACACAATAACAATGATTAACGACAATGGGTAGACATATATATATACATGTCAAGTAAAAATCTCTAGTCGAGAACTATATATATATTAAAAACAAACTTTGACAAATAAAACAAGGATTACTATATCATTTTGGTCAACCTATAAACTTGAGAGTTTCCAAAATTAACTCAAGTATTTTCTAAATTCAATTAGAAAATAAACAAACTAATATTTGCTTTTGACAATACCATTTTGTGTCAACTTAAATAAGTATATATACATTTATATACTTACTAATGGAACATTTTAATTTCTTATATTAAATCAAACTTGGATTTTAGAACCATACTAATGTCACTATGAAGAGAGTATATATACATTCATATACTTACTAGTAAACCTCTTAAATTATTTTTACAAACTAAAAGTTGATTTAAAGCCATTATATAAGAATAATATAAATTACACCATTTTAAGTAAGCAATACTTAAAAACGATGAACTAAAACATTGCCCTCCTTATCTAGGTCGCGTGTCGGTGCCACTCCACAACCATCACTAATCCAACATTCGGATTTGCACTTTTGCTAAGGTGAGTTTCATAGCCCCTCTTTTACTTGATAAACTGTTTTACATACTTTGGGGTGAGAAATATGCAAAACCTTTTATGGACCAAAACTATTACATGATTACTATTACGTGGTTTAGCCTAAGCCCTTATGTCCCTAGAGAATGCCCTTTTTCATGAACCGTCAATTCCCCATTGGGAAACGCGAATGTTATAAATAGATCTATTGAGGGTGACTCCTCCGTTCGGTTGGCCATGCTTAGGCCAAGGCGAAACGTATACCATGTCGGAATCAAGTGTTGAGGGACAAAACACTTGCTATGGGCCCCAATATTGTATGACATCTTTTAGCATACAGAAACTGTCGTAGTATCGGTTGCATGAACTTAGAGCTAACGTAATAGACATTCATACATATATCATTATATTCATTGTAATGATTATATGCCTTTGCTTATGGTCCAAGCTTACTATTTTAAATTTAAACCTATGAACTCACCAGCTTTTAGCTGACCTTTTTAGCATATTTTCTCAGGTGTTTAAGATTTGTTCATGAAGGCAAGGCAAGAAGCGGATGTATGGTCGTAGTAATATTAAAGAAGTGTTTTTACACAAAAATGATGTTTTTACTTTGGGACCACTATAACAAATGGGATGTACCCATTTATTTAAACTATGTTGTAAGACAGCGTTTTAAAACTATTTTATAAAATCAATCGGAGTATGTATTCCGTTCTTTATTACTTGTGTTGTGATTCACCAACTCCGTAACGCTCCCGAATAACACGTATGCTTCCGCTAAACAAATTTGGGGGTGTTACAGATTGGCATCAGAGCCTAAGTTATAGAGAACTAGGTACATATAAACCCTAAACTATAACTACTTTTCACCAAAAACATCATACTACGACCGCCGATTGCCGCTTGCCTTACTTGCCATTTTATTTAAAGTTCATTTAATAGGATTACATGTTTTATTTCCTATTTATTTATGCACTATTTCATATCCATCATGAGCATATTTTTCCACATACTTACACATATGCACCGTCTTGTCACAGACTATGCCTTCCCCAGCCTTTCCTCACGATGTTCAGGAGGACATCCTATTAGCTCACTCACCGACCATCCGCCAGCTTGCACACTCAGCCACTGATCCATACGTACAGGCCACACTAGCAGTCCAGCCAGCTATTGCACCTACTCCACTTATACCTACCCTCACCACCACTCCATCAGCCCTGTTGACGCGCAGGCAAAAGCCCCGTATGATTGTGAGAGTACCTGGATATCGAGAGCGGTACTCATATGTGCCTGCACTAGCTTCTCGGATGACCCGCGCTGCTTACATGGGTCCTTCTACTACTTCAGAGTCACCGACACCATCACCTACTGAGTCACCACCTCATCAGAGACTCAGGAGGTCTACTGATTCTTACTCTGAGGAAGATCCGGAAGAAGATCCGGAAGAGGATCCTGAGGAGGAATTACCAGAGCCCATACCGACTGAGAGTGTCCCTGGCTATGTTAGCATAGCAGCAGATGTGAGTACACAGGGTTTAGAGATTGTTCAGAGTATACAGGAGCTAGGACAGAGCTCCAGGATGGCTCAGAGATTAGACGATGACATGGATATTGATGCACCATTTGGATTAGGGCAGAGAGCCGCTTTTCTCCACAGTCAGGAGGAGAATAGTGAGATTGATTGGAGGGACATTGATTGCTTGATCAATTCAGTACCACTTGTCACTAGTCCGAGCTATAGCCCGTCATCGCCTTCGTTTGTACCATCTGCAGCAGACATGGAGCGCCTTGAGCGCACCACTAGACAGCTTGAGACCATTGAGGAAGCTGCACCAGTTGAGGCACAGACCGAGCCAGACTTGTCAGGATCTCCAGAAGGTGATCTGACCCTCACTGAGAGGATACTCATTCAGTTGGACTCTCATGAGACATTGCTAGGGGTCCATTCTGATCAGCTAGAGAGGATCGATCCAACACGCTTGCAAGCTTGCGAGCAGCGTGTTGAGGGTTTAGACCGAGTTACTGATGTGTTGTTTGAGAGCATGGGACTCGAGAGACACGAGAGGATGCGACTGGGTTTTAGGGTTGAGACTCAGGTTGAGGACGTCAGAGAGTTGGACAGCAGAGTACGAGCTTTGGGTAGAGGTCAGACTCAGATACACGGACGACTAGAGGAGCTAGAGAGCGTCCAGTGGATTGCGAGAGATACTGTCAGAGAGGGATGGCAGAGGACTACGGGTTTAGAGTCTATGTTGGCATCACAGATGAGACGTATCGAGAGATTGGAGGATACACAGCGAGAGCTGATTGCTACCATAGAGCGATTACGTACCGATCATCCTTAGATTCCATTGCATGATTGTAGTGCACTAAACTGAGCTATAACAGTTAGTGTTAGTTATTATCCTCGTACCTCAGTTGTGTTTTCTATTGTATTTCCTTTGTATTCCATTGTATTTCGGTTATACTCCAGCTAGTATCTCATCATGTACCGTAGGAACCTTGTAACCGAAATTCTATCTATGACGAACTTATTTTCCTATCCAATTGTCTTTACGTTTATAGATTGCACATATGATCTATCTACGATAACCACACTATTACGTGACACTTACCTTGTTTCAAAGGTTCTATATCTCATCACCTTTCTTACTGCAGAAATGCCGCCAAAACGAAGATCAAAACGTACTAACCCTGGTGGAGCCTCCAATGCTCCCATCCCAGCGAGAGTCACTCGCAATCAAGCTGCAAATGCTGCTATTCCAAACAGAGTCACACCCGATCAAACTGCTGAAGCCACTACTCCTGCTAGGGCTACTCCAATCCAACCTATCATGAATCAAGCCATGATCGACCAACTAGTCAATGAGCGGGTGAACGCCGCTTTAGCTGCAGCAAATCACTCATCTACTAATGCTGGAACTTCAAGACCACCCACTCACAACCGCACTTGTACTTATCAATACTTTCGTAAAACCATGACTGGAGGCTTTAGTGGAACTGAAGGAGCTGTCGGTCTGACTAGGTGGATCGAAAAGCTCGAGACTGTGTTCCGAATCTGCAATTGTGAAGAAGATTCTAAGGTTAAGTATGCATCATTCACTTTCACGGATGCTGCTTTGACCTGGTGGAACAATTTTCTGAAATCCGCTAGTATCGATGTTGCCTATGCCATGCCATGGGAGAACTTCAAGGAAATGGTACTTCGAAAGTACTGTCCTCGTAATGAGATCAAGAAGCTCGAACATGAGTTTTGGAACCTCAAGGTTCAAGGCACCAATATGGCTGCTTATAATCAGCGATTTCAAGAGCTAGCTTTATTGTGTCCTGAAATGGTTCCCACTGAGACCCGATTGTTGGAAAGATACATCGGAGGATTGCCTCAACCCATCAAGGGCAATGTAACCACTTCTAAGGCTATTGATCTCCATGAAACCATCGAGGTAGCCAACAAACTCATGGACCAAGTGATTGAGGATTCCATGGAAAAAGTGGTTGACAATAAGAGGAAATGGGATGACCATTCTCAAGGTTACAACAACTATGAATACCGTGGTAACAACAGTAGGAACAACCACAACAACCAAAACAAGAGGCAAAATGTTGCTAGAGCTTATGCAGTGAATGTCGGAGAAAGAAAACTGTACTCAGGGACTGCACCATTGTGCAATCGATGCACACTGCATCACAAGGGGCAGTGTACCGTTAAGTGCCGTAATTGCCAGAAAATCGGACACTTAACCAGGAACTGCAGGTCCAAATCATTGGCGACAGTTCAAACAGCTCCAGCTCAGGACCCAAAAGCTAATATAACTTGCTTTGGTTGTGGTGAAAAAGGGCATTATAAGAATGAATGCCGAAAGACCAGAAACCAAGGTCGTGAAGGAAATCAAGGAAACCGAGGGAATCCAGGAAGCCATGGGAATGGCAGGATTCAGGGAAATGTTGGACAAACGAGCAGTCAGGGAAATGGAGAAGGAGCTCGTGGGAGAGTCTATGCGGTAACCAAAGTGGAAGCTCAGGAAGACCCGAATGTTGTGACGGGTACGTTCCTTATAAATAACCGTTATGCATCCATATTGTTTGATACGGGGGCCGATAGGAGTTTTGTTTCTAATACATTTAGTCCACTACTCGATATTGCCCCAACCGCATTAGGAAATGCATACAACGTGGAACTAGCTAACGGTAACATAGAAAGGGTAGATACCATCATAAGAGGTTGCACCCTTAACCTGTTAAACCACCCATTCAATATCGACTTGATACCAGTAGAATTGGGTAGTTTCGATGTTATTGTCGGGATGGATTGGTTGGCAAAATATCATGCTGCCATCATTTGCGACGAGAAACTCGTTCGAGTACCCTATGGAGATGAAGTCCTAACAATAGAAGGAGACAGAAGTGACAGAAGAAACGCTTCAAGATTGCATGTCATTTCCTGTACCAAGGTGTTAAAGTGCATCGAGGAAGGATGTCATATCTTCCTAGCACAAGTCACCGGAAAGGACGAAGACGAAGGGAAAGAAAAACGTTTGGAGGACGTGCCAATAGTAAGAGAATTCCCTGAAGTCTTTCCCGAAGACTTACCAGGACTTCCGCCGACCCGACAGGTTGAATTTCAGATCGATTTAGTGCCTGGTGCCGCACCAGTGGCAAGAGCACCTTATCGATTAGCTCCAACGGAACTTCAGGAGTTATCAAATCAGTTGTCGGAACTTGCGGAAAAAGGGTTCATCAGACCAAGCTCATCGCCATGGGGAGCACCAGTCCTGTTCGTCAAGAAGAAAGACGGAACCTTCAGGATGTGCATTGACTATCGTGAGTTGAATAAACTAACCATTAAGAACCGTTACCCACTCCCGAGAATCGATGACTTATTCGATCAACTTCAAGGTTCGAGTGTTTATTCAAAAATCGACTTAAGGTCTGGATACCATCAACTAAGAGTTCGAGAAGAAGATATTCCCAAGACCGCCTTCAGAACTCGTTATGGACATTACGAGTTCCAAGTCATGCCTTTTGGGTTAACCAACGCACCAGCTGTGTTCATGGACCTCATGAACCGAGTGTGTAAACCCTACTTGGATAAATTTGTGATCGTATTCATTGACGACATCCTAATTTATTCCAAGAGTGTGAAAGAACACGAAGAGCACCTTAGATTAATCTTGGAATTGTTGAAGAAGGAGGAACTGTATGCGAAATTCTCGAAGTGTGAATTTTGGATACCTACTGTGCAATTCTTAGGTCATGTAATCGACAGTCAAGGCATACATATAGACCCCGCTAAGATCGAGTCAATAAAGGATTGGGCGACACCCACAACTCCTACCGAAATACGCCAATTCTTAGGACTTGCTGGGTACTACAGGAGATTTATTGACGGTTTCTCAAAGATTGCCAAATCTTTAACCAAGCTAACCCAGAAAAACGCTAAGTTTGACTGGGGAGAGAAAGAAGAAGAAGCTTTTCAACTCCTTAAAGAAAAGTTGTGTAGTGCACCTGTTCTGGCCTTACCAGAAGGTAGTGAAGACTTTGTCGTATATTGCGACGCTTCACATAAAGGGCTCGGAGCAGTATTAATGCAAAGGGAGAAGGTGATAGCATACGCCTCTCACCAATTGAAGACTCACGAGAAGAACTACACGACACACGATTTGGAGTTAGGAGCAGTTGTGTTTGCACTCAGAATTTGGAGACACTACTTGTATGGCACGAAGTGTGTCGTATACACTGATCACAAAAGTCTACAACACATCTTGGATCAGAAAGAACTGAACATGAGACAACGCCGATGGTTGGAATTACTCAATGATTACGACTGCGAAATTCGTTATCATCCGGGTAAAGCGAATGTAGTTGTTGATGCTCTCAGTAGGAAAGAGCGACCAAAACCTCTTAGAGTCAGATCCTTGGGTATGACAATTAGTTCACCCCTTCCAACCAAAATTCTCGAGGCTCAATTGGAAGCACTCAAGGAAGAAAATCGTCCGAATGAGAACCTTTACGGGATGCCAGAAAGTGAAAACGGATTCGTAAAAAGGTCGGACGGAACTTTGTGTTTCAAAGAGCGAAGTTGGATACCACTCTATGGAGGAATTCGCGACATCATTATGCATGAATCCCACAAGTCTAAATACTCCATCCACCCAGGATCCGACAAAATGTACCTTGATTTGAAGAAATTGTACTGGTGGCCTAACATGAAAGCCGACATTGCAACATATGTCAGCCGATGCTTAACTTGTTCAAAGGTTAAAGCTGAACATCAGAGACCCTCAGGCCTACTAGTACAACCCGAAATCCCCGAGTGGAAATGGGAACGCATAACAATGGACTTTATCACTAAGTTACCTAAAACCGCTAGAGGCTACGACACTATTTGGGTAATAGTTGACCGTCTCACCAAGTCAGCACATTTCCTGCCAATGAAGGAAAGTGATGGAATGGAAAAACTAGCTCAACTATACCTGAAAGAAATCATCGCACGCCATGGTGTACCAATTTCCATCATTTCGGACAGAGATAGCCGTTTCACCTCAAACTTCTGGAAATCACTTCAAGATGCTTTAGGATCTAACCTCGACATGAGCACCGCTTACCATCCTCAGACTGATGGACAGAGCGAGAGAACAATCCAAACACTAGAGGATATGCTAAGAGCATGTGTGATAGACTTTGGAAATGGCTGGGATAAACACTTGCCATTAGCCGAATTTTCTTACAATAACAGCTATCACACAAGTATCAAAGCCGCACCATATGAAGCACTCTATGGTCGGAAATGTAGATCACCTGTGTGCTGGGCCGAAGTTGGAGAAAGTCAACTTACTGGTCCGGAGTTAATCCAAGAGACTACCGAGAAGATTGTACAAATCAAAAGCCGACTACAAGCAGCTCGTGACCGCCAAAAGAGCTACGCGGATAAAAGGAGGAAGCCACTTGAGTTCCAAGTGGGAGACAAAGTTATGCTCAAAGTTGCGCCATGGAAGGGCGTAATTCGTTTCGGAAAACGTGGAAAGTTAAATCCTCGTTATATTGGACCTTTCAAAATTCTGGCTAGGATCGGACCGGTAGCATACCGCCTTGAATTACAACAAGAACTCAGCTCTGTGCACAACGTGTTTCACGTGTGCAAATTAAAGAAATGTCTTTCCGACGAAACTCTTGCTATTCCTTTGGAAGAAATTCAAGTCGACGAAAGATTGAATTTTGTCGAGGAACCCATTGAAATCATGGATAGGGAAATCAAACGGCTTAAGCAAAGCCGCATCCCGATCGTCAAAGTCCGTTGGAACTCTCAAAGAGGTCCAGAATACACGTGGGAACGCGAAGACCAATTCAAACGCAAATACCCACACCTTTTCTCTACTTCACCAAATAATTCTAACTGAAAACCGAGGACGGTTTTCTCTTCCAAGACGGGGAGGATGTGACACACGGTAAATTTTCACTAAAATTTAACTGATAATTAGTAATTCATTTTACTAAGCCAAATTTATGAAGCACACACAAGCTTTGCCTGATCATTCGAGTAGTTAACTCGCATACAGTAGGTAACTGCATCACTCTTTCATTCATATCATTTTATGAATATTTTATTTTGTCTTATGATTTAAATTGTAAGACGAGAGGTTATCTCGTTCTTCCCAGTGACCGACACTACACGCGTACCGACACTATGATAAGGACTCACTAAAACAATTGGCAAATGTCCGCGACTTGGAAGGTTACAAAGATAAAATATTTCAAACACGTAACAATAAAATACCACGGACAAAAATGGTCAAACAATGATACCTTAGTCACAATATGACTTCGCGGGACGCGAAATACTTAAACACATTATCACTTAAACAATGACTTTATAGACTCGAGTGCAAACATACATAACTATAATGTAAATACATACACCTTATGCAATCATTATCCCACATACAAATACTTACACAAAATAATCCTAAGCATACAATACACCTACTTTACTTACATTCACTTACATTATCATTATTATTAAAACCCTTATTATACCTTTACAAGAAATGAGTTGATAAAAATTAAATACAACCCCTTTGTCTTACCCCTCCACTCACGACAAAGACCAAGAACCAAGAAAAAGGAATCAAGATCCATCTTCAACCTCTAGCTTGTACTCCCACCCTAGGCCGAATATTTCTAATAGGAGATAAACCAACATCTTCATCCAACACACCCACCTCTCTCATACCCAATCCATGAAAAACTTTGCTTCCCAAATCTCCCTAGATGCGCCTCTATCTTCGAAGGGATCCAAGGAAGATCAAAGCAAATCACAAGGAAGAAGTAAAAATCTTTGCACCACTATATCTCTTATGTCCAAAGATTCGTATGTCTTGGAAGTAAGTCATTTTTGGCTTCAAACAAAACTTCAAGATGAAAAGAGATGACCAAAGACTTCCCTCTTAACCTCTTCATAAGCAACTTGAGAGACCAAGGACACCCACAAATCAAAACTCAAACTCACCACAAGAGAGTAATATTCTCAAAGTTACCAAGAAGTTGTTGGGTTTGCTCAAAATCGGTATACGGGTTGATTTGTGTGGAGGTCCCTCGACTTGGCTTTCATCAACATATTCACATCTCATTCTTGATAAGGTTCATGGTCTTTCCTTCCTCATGATTTTCGTTGTTATGTAAACATTTATAATGAAGTGCTAATTTGTGATGTCTTGTTTTCATTTAAGTTTGTAAGTATAGAATGTACAACTTTGCAATATGAGTATAATCTTGTTACTTTAGAACTTGATTTGGCCATCCTATGGTTAAAACAGTTTCCTGTCGAGAAGCAAGCCAAGAAAATGAGGGCTTAGTCTTATAGGAACTTAGTAATTTGACTATGTAACTAGGTACTTTGATGTTGTAATACTTGCGTTTTGATAAACAAACAATGGAAACTTAGTCTTAAGTGGTCATTTGAGAAAAAGGGTCCGTTGGTTTTCTGTCGAGACATGGACAAGAACAAGATAAATGAGTCAAACTTTTACAAGTCTACTAGTAAAACCATGTCGAGACTCACATTTTCCCGTCGACATTCACGTCATTTAAAAGTATGTCAAACCTTAAAAATTTTTAACCTTGCTTGTACATGAGAAACATGCTAGTCTTTCATTGTCTTGTAACTCAAATCTTAGAGTTGAACCATGTGTCAAAACCTCCATGTACGCCTAGTGAGAAACCCGAGTCGAGAGTGTTCTTGTGTTAAAATGTATTTCGAGAGTCTTATACTTGTCGTCTTCCCTTGTTGGCTCATCTTTAATAAGTACTTAATGGTCATCGAAAATAGATGTGCTTGAGACTATGAAAATGGGTCGACAACTACATCTTGGTAGTACCATGGTGACGAATCATATTCACTAGTCGAGAGACTCGGCATCATAAGATAGAGCATGAACAAACTAAGTACACTTCGAGTCTTGAAACTTATGTTAAACGCCTATAAATAAATTGAGAATACTTTTGGCAACAACAACTTGGGAATGAGTAACACTTCAAACTATTGGTTAACTAATTGAAATGTTACATGTTAGTCAAACCTTGTTTTTCTCCTTTGTTTTTCCATTCGTGTAAGTCACAGAAGGGGCCACAGCCCAAGTCACAAACTTAGTCTCATTGAAAGGATTATTAACTAGTTTGGGCCCAAAACCCAAACTGGGTACCCAACTGCTACCAACGTCGGGCCACAGCCCACAAAACTTCGAGTGTCCAGTTGAGAAAAATAAGCTAACTCACGAGGAAAAGATCTAAACGTAAAACTATTGCTCAACGACGAATAAGTCTATACACGCATACGCGCAATATATCACATAAGTTATAAGCTTACGCGAGTTACCAAGTAAACAAGTGCAAAAACTATTTTTCTTACATAACTATATAAGACGACAAAGGTTTAAAAACTTGACACACAATAACAATGATTAACGACAATGGGTAGACATATATATATACATGTCAAGTAAAAATCTCTAGTCGAGAACTATATATATATTAAAAACAAACTTTGACAAATAAAACAAGGATTACTATATCATTTTGGTCAACCTATAAACTTGAGAGTTTCCAAAATTAACTCAAGTATTTTCTAAATTCAATTAGAAAATAAACAAACTAATATTTGCTTTTGACAATACCATTTTGTGTCAACTTAAATAAGTATATATACATTTATATACTTACTAATGGAACATTTTAATTTCTTATATTAAATCAAACTTGGATTTTAGAACCATACTAATGTCACTATGAAGAGAGTATATATACATTCATATACTTACTAGTAAACCTCTTAAATTATTTTTACAAACTAAAAGTTGATTTAAAGCCATTATATAAGAATAATATAAATTACACCATTTTAAGTAAGCAATACTTAAAAACGATGAACTAAAACATTGCCCTCCTTATCTAGGTCGCGTGTCGGTGCCACTCCACAACCATCACTAATCCAACATTCGGATTTGCACTTTTGCTAAGGTGAGTTTCATAGCCCCTCTTTTACTTGATAAACTGTTTTACATACTTTGGGGTGAGAAATATGCAAAACCTTTTATGGACCAAAACTATTACATGATTACTATTACGTGGTTTAGCCTAAGCCCTTATGTCCCTAGAGAATGCCCTTTTTCATGAACCGTCAATTCCCCATTGGGAAACGCGAATGTTATAAATAGATCTATTGAGGGTGACTCCTCCGTTCGGTTGGCCATGCTTAGGCCAAGGCGAAACGTATACCTTGTCGGAATCAAGTGTTGAGGGACAAAACACTTGCTATGGGCCCCAATATTGTATGACATCTTTTAGCATACAGAAACTGTCGTAGTATCGGTTGCATGAACTTAGAGCTAACGTAATAGACATTCATACATATATCATTATATTCGTTGTAATGATTATATGCCTTTGCTTATGGTCCAAGCTTACTATTTTAAATTTAAACCTATGAACTCACCAGCTTTTAGCTGACCTTTTTAGCATATTTTCTCAGGTGTTTAAGATTTGTTCATGAAGGCAAGGCAAGAAGCGGATGTATGGCCGTAGTAATATTAAAGAAGTGTTTTTACACAAAAATGATGTTTTTACTTTGGGACCACTATAACAAATGGGATGTACCCATTTATTTAAACTATGTTGTAAGACAGCGTTTTAAAACTATTTTATAAAATCAAACGGAGTATGTATTCCGTTCTTTATTACTTGTGTTGTGATTCACCAACTCCGTAACGCTCCCGAATAACACGTATGCTTCCGCTAAACAAATTTGGGGGTGTTACAACTGTCTATTTAAGGAAAGGGGAATAATAAAAACGGAAAACATAAATTAACCGTTTGAGTAGTACGATAGCCGAACAATATAACCAGGGCTGTTTCATGAATCGACGAAATTTTTGAAGGCGCTGTACGAAATTATATAATGAGGCATTTTGTTAAGCAATATTATATATAAAATGTCACCGTTTATAAGATATAATGCAATTAGTTATCTAAATGTTCTAACATATTACTCATTTAAGATATTTTCCCATCTAAATACTTTTTTTTCGTGAAATATATGTCTACAGTCCAACATGGAAAATGTATTTGTTTTGTTGTATATTGATTCTCACATATGACTATAAAGCACATGCATTCAAATATGCAAACAAGGATGTAGTTGCTTTACGTGCATCCTTGGTTTGCCATGTTTTCTGCATAATTAGATAGTATACGCAAATAGTAATGATGTTTGTGAATGCTTTGTTGGGTCATCCTCAATAATGTGAATGATCAGCTTGTACACCCTCATACGTGTGACCTTTGGAATAAGACTCTCCCTATTAAGGTTAACATCCACTCTTGGAGACTTCGGATGGACCGACTTCCTACTCCCTGCAACTCTGATTTGCGTGGGGTCGATCTAAACTTAGTGAGATGCCCCTTGTGTGACGGTGAGATTGAACTTCTCCACCTCTTCGTTGACTGCCCGGTTTCTTGTGACTTTTGGAAGTTCATCTCGAGTTGGTGGGGTTTGACGTCATATCCAAACGATCTTTTCAACTTACTCTCTTGGGCCGACCCTGTGAACTCAACAAAGCCACTAAGCTATGTTTTGATAATTGATGACGTATAGTCCACATTCAGGCCACGAACCCGACTAATGACCGCTACTAGCGAGCCCAGCATGGACTGGGCTAAGCCGATAAGGGTTTGGGCCCACGAAGGCCCAAACCCAAAGTTATTTATGGAATAAGATATCGGATATCTCCTATCTTTGGAGATAAGCGTTTACCAACCGACTTAGGCGGGATAAGCCGAAGTTTGGGGAACACGAAACCAACAAGGAGTTCGTGTGTATATAAAGGGAACCCTATCCCTCATTAAAGGTACGATCTAAAACCCTAAACTCTCCATTAACCCTAAAACCGATTACTTACTCTCACGCCGGAGGATAATCGTGGGAGACAATCCCACGATAAGCCTAACGGTGTTTTCTGTTTACTTAGTGCGCAGGTCTCAAGCATCAAGATTCAATTGATACGAGAACCGGAGTCCAAACAAGGAACGCCCAACTTTTGTATCAACAAGTGGCGCCATCCGTGGGACCATCACTAAGAACTAAGAACTAGAATGACAAAGCAAAGAAATCAAAACCAGCGATCGCATGGTGACATACATGGGAAGAAGCAGCAAAGTGGGTCAGTTTCTAAACAAGCCTCTGGGACAACCAGCGCTACTAGAAACCACGGATCAGGCCCAGATCTGGTCTTCCCGACGGTGGAACTACGCTCGGGGACAACCCATGCCACCACTGGCGCAGAAGGTCCACTGCGCACTCCTTTTACCACTCCACTTCAATCGGTGCTAGAGGCGGACCTCACAAAAGCACCAGACGCACCTGATAGAAACATAAGTTTAGTGGTAGAAACAGACACCCCTACTCTAGAAGGGGTTGCGCCGGAACTAGCGCCAAGCCATTTCGTGTCTCAAAACTACGAAACCTTGGCTACTCTCATGCAAGAGGAGGCTAAAAAGAGGTCTAGTCGGATTTTGCACGCCCGACTCGACTTCGGCCCGGAATATGAGATATCTCCACCGCGTCATCAGAAGGAAAAGCGCAGAAGGGATAACCGACAACCCCCAGTATTTACCAGGATTGGGAGGAGAGTTGAGAATGATGAAGCAGCGGACATGCAGCACCTTGGGGAACACGAGGAAGATGGACGACGTACCAATGTCCACGCTAGGCTTGGCAGCCGTACGGTCCATGACAGACTGGGACGACGGTACTCTCCAAGTGAAAGCCCAAGTGAAAGTCCTTCAAGTGGGAACTCTGAGGACAGTCGGCGCAAGCGCCGAAAGAGGGAAAAATCGTCCTCTGGTAACTCCTCGGACAACAAGGATAGCAAAACCGGACACTGGAAATCCAGAAGAAAATATCGCGACCAAGAGGATGAAGACATATCCCTTCCGTGGCGCCGCCAAAAAGTAGATGCATTCACTCGGCGCATCAGCGATTTCTCAGAAAATAAAAGGAGGCGCATGCCCGCCAATGTGAAAACCTATGATGGAACAGGTGATCCGGACGATCACCTAAAAATTTTTGAATCAGCTGCTACCATTGAAAATTGGCCACAGCCTGTGTGGTGCCACATGTTCAATTCCACATTAGTGGGAAACGCGCGAAACTGGTTCAGTAAGCTTCCACGCCGAAGCATTGATGGCTTTGAAGAGTTGCGGAAGGCGTTCCGCCTGAACTTCACTCAAAGGAAGAAGTGCGCTAAAAACCCTGTCGAACTCGCCAGGGTGAAACAGCGCCAGGGGGAATCTACAAGCGCTTATGTAGAGCGCTTCAAAGATGAGTGCATACAGGTTAAGGCATGCCCCGAAGTACTGAAGATCTCAGGGTTCATGAACGGGATCAATAAACCAGAACTCATCAAAAGGTTGAACGACAAGATCCCCCAAACCTTTGATGAACTTATGAAACGCACAAGGTCCTTTATCCAAGGAGAAGCCGCCGCGGCGGATAGCAAAAAAGGCTACTCAAACTATCGGTCACAGGAACAACCTCGGAGACAATCCACTGACCCGAGTAGCAACCGTAACAAGAACTACCGCGGCCAGGGTAGCGGACAAGATAATGACAGATATACCCCGCTAACCAAGACTCCAAAGAAGATATTCGCGACGGAAGGCGCGAACTTCCCAAGATCCCCACCAATGCGCACCCCAGAGGATCGACGCGTGGGGAGTGGATACTATGACTATCATGGGCAGAAGGGCCACACCACCAATGAATGTGTCCAATTGCGCCAGTTAATTGATAAACTAGTAAAAGAAGGCAGATTGGACCATCTGGTCAAGAACATCAAGGAGGGAAAAGATAGGCAGAAGACTGGGAGCAAAAAAGAGGCACCCAAAGATAAGGCCGACACCATCTACATGATACAATCATGGCAGCGAGTAACTAGGCAGAAGATCAGCCAGAAGTTTTCCCTTGGAAGTGAAATCTCTTTTCCCACCTTGACTGCGAACAACGCAATGGTAGAACCGCTTACCATTGAAATTAATGCAGGGGTCACGATATCCACCGCATGTATGTTAATGGAAGAGCATCTGCAGACATAATGTACGAACATTGTTTCAAGCGACTGAGACCTGAGATACGCAGTCAGTTGAGCCTGGCCATGACAGCATTGACTGGCTTTACAGGAGAAAAGATATGGCCTATGGGGCAAATACGCTTACTAGTCAATGTTGGTAATAAGGAACACTCCGCGACAGCCTGGATGAATTTTATGGTGATCAAATCCCCTTCGCCATACAATGGCATTATCGGAAGACCAGGGATATCAGCCTACGCGCAGTACCATCTACAGCACATGGGATGTTCAAACTCCCAGTGGAAGGAGGTATTGTTACCCTCTACAATTCCACTGTACCACCTAGAGAATGTAACATGATTACGTGTGAGACGGCAGACAGTTCAGAGCAACGAGCACCTAAGGTACCAAACCTGAGGATTGCAATTCACCCTGACTACCCAGATCAAGAAGTATCGATTGGGGGATCGCTGTCTGATAAAGGCAGGGCAGCCGTGTGCGCACTATTGCAAAAGAATCTGGATATCTTTGCATGGGAACCAAAGCACATGACCGGTGTACCACGCTCAATTACAGAACACAAGTTGAGAATCTGACAAGGATACTCTCCAGTACGTCAGAAGAAACGTGGCCAGGCTCCGGAGCGCGCACAAGAAATTCTGGCAGAAGTACACAAACTTGTGGACGCAGGTATCATGCGAGAGGTCTATTACCATGACTGGCTGTCCAACCCAGTGATGGTCAAGAAGAGCGATGGTAGTTGGAGGATGTGCGTGGACTTCACAGATCTCAACAAGGCATGTCCATAAGATTGCTACCCGCTACCTGAGATAGACTGGAAGGTAGAGTCCTTGTGTGGATACCCACTTAAATGCTTCCTAGACGCATACAAAGGATACCACCAAATCCAGATGGCTAAGGAAGATGAGGAAAAAACGGCCTTCCACACAAGCCAAGGTGTCTATTGCTACACTAAAATGCCCTTTGGCTTGAAGAACGCAGGCGCCACCTACCAGCGACTGGTAGATAACGCATTTGAAAAACAGGTGGGCCGCAACCTAGAGGTTTACGTTAACGACCTGGTCATAAAAATCCACACTGAGGATGATTTGGTGCGGGACATAGAGGAAAGGTTTGCACTACGAGATATCAACATGAAGCTAAATCCTAAGAAATGCACTTTTGGCGCTACAGAAGGCATGTTCCTTGGATACTTGATAGAACCTGATGGCATTAAACCGTGTACATAAACAACGAAGGCTGTCATCCAACTACCTTCACCGCGCACGTTGAAGGAGGTCCAATCCCTGAACGGAAAGCTAGCTGGTTTGAACAGATTCTTGTCCAAATCAGCAGAAAAGTCACTTCCTCTCTTCAAAACGCTCAAGAAGTGTACGAAGAAGGGAGATTTTCGCTGGACCACGGAAGCAGGAGAAGCCTTCATACAGCTTAAACAACACCTAGCAGCACTCCCCACGCTAGTCGCACCCCGACCAGGGGAAGGATTAATTATGTACTTATCTGCGACCCAGGGAGCAGTCAGCGCAGTGCTACTGACAGACAGGAATTCAGTGCAAACACCGATATATTTTGTAAGCAAGGCACTCAAGAAAACAGAGATTAACTACAGCGCAATGGAAAAGTTGGTCCTGGCATTAGTGTTCACCGCCAAACGGCTGTGCAGGTACTTCCAGGCGCACCTAATAGCAGTTATCACAGACCAACCGATCAAGCAAATCATCTCCAAACCCGATGCATCGGGACGACTGCAGAAGTGGAGTGTGTTGCTAGGTGATCATAACATCTCCTACAGACTACGTACCGCGGTTAAGGGGCAGATACTAGCAGACTTTATCATCGAAAAACCGGATACTGAGGACTTACCCTCACAATGTAAGGTGGCAATACAAGACCCATGGATCTTGTTCACGGACGGATCTTCATGCGTGGATGGGTCAGGAGCAGGCCTTATCCTCACAAACCCAGAGGGAATGGAATTTACTTACGCACTGCGTTTTAAATTCACAGCAACAAACAATGAGGCAGAGTACGAAGCCCTAATCGCCGGACTACGCATTGCAGCTCGAATGGGCGTACGCAACCTGGAAGCAAATATGGATTCCCGGCTAGTGGCCAACCATGTGTTGGACGAGTATGTGGCTAAAGAAGAAAACATGATCCAATACCTCGACAAGACCAAGTCACTAATCCAGAGTTTCGACACGTTTACCATCAAGCAGGTTCCTAGAGGGGAAAATCGAAAGGTGGATGCACTAAGCAAGATTGCATCCACAAGCTTTGCATACCTGTCAAAACAAGTGTTGGTGGAGACGCTGAAGTGCAAGTCCATATCAGAGATGGAAATATCCACGGTAATAGAGGAGGAAGGTCCTACGTGGATAACACCAATAAGGGAATTCATAAGCAAGGGCGTCTTGCCCCAAGAGCAGAAGGAAGCCCGAAGAATACGGCGCACAACGCAGAGGTTTGAACTTCGAGACGGTATACTATATCGACGCTCCTTTCTGCAACCATGGCTCCGCTGTGTCGGCCCCCTGCAAGCGAATTATATACTCCGGGAAATCCATGCCGGTTCATGCAGCATGCATTCAGGACCACGGTCCGTGGTGGGGCGCGCTTTACGGTCAGGATACTGCTGGCCCACCATGCACTGTGATGCGCGGGACTTAATAAGAAAGTGCGGTGACTGCCAGGTTCACAGACCCATTCCACGCCAACCACAACAGGAGCTAACACCTATCACTCCGCCATGGTCATTCTACAAGTGGGGTATCGACATTGCAGGTCCCTTCCCCGTTGCAGCAGGAGGATTGAAGTTCCTCATAGTAGCCATAGACTACTTCACCAAGTGGATCGAAGCAAAAGCGGTTGTAACAATTACTGGCAATCAGGTAAAACGCTTTGTTTGGGAAAATATTGTATGCCGCTTCGGACTACCTGGGGAAATTATCTCGGACAACGGGAAACAATTCTGTGACAACCCTTTCAAGGACTGGTGCGAGAAGTTAAATATCACACAGCACTTCGCGTCGGTTAAACACCCACAAACCAATGGCTTAGTAGAACGTGCAAATCGAAGTCTGGGTGAAGGAATTAATGCACGTCTGGACAAGCACAAAGGAAGGTGGGTGGAAGAATTATCACATGTTCTGTGGGCACACCGCACTTCAATCAAAACTAGCACGGGAGACACTCCCTTTTCTCTGGTCTATGGGACAGAGGCCGTCATACCAGCCGAAATTGGGATGCCAACTATTCGCACTGCTGAAGTCAATGTTGCAACCAATGACGACGAATGGCGTATCGACCTAGACCTGTTGGAAGAAAGACGCGAGCGCGCAGCCATATGTGAAGCGAGATCCAAGGCAAAAATGAAGGGATACTACGATGCTAAAGTGCGAAGTGTTTCATTCAGACCAGGCGACTTCGTATACCGCGCCAATGATGCGAGCCACGCAGAAGATACATGTTAACTAGGACCGAAGTAGGAAGGACCCTATGAGGTTACTAAAGCATTAGGAAAAGGCGCGTACAAGCTACAAGACATGGATGGTCGTGAACTACCACGCACATGGAATATTTGCAATCTTAAGCGATGTTACCTCTAGGAATGGCTACGGCCCAGCACACGGACATTCCCGCACTTTAATGAAGTGCCCAATAAATATCCGTGTATTTACATTTTGTTTTACTTAGGCAAATGTCTTATTTATTTTATTTCACAAAAACTTGCAAGTATTAATAAAACGTCGCGGTTTCTAGCTAACTCCGTGACACATTTCAATTTGTTATTTCTATATACTTTATGTCTTAACATTGTTTATCTTTTGCCTACATGGCGTGCATGCACTTAATAAACCCACGATGGTAAAAGGATGAGTAAACCTACTAAATAACTCGTTGAGTAAGAGGGTTGCAAACCCATCAACATTGGATCATGAATCCTTGTTAAACACCTTATTCTCAAGACGTTGGAATAAGTTCGGTGCGCATCACACGATGGGTGCGCAACAATGCATACTGTGCGCGTTTAACAAATTAGGAATCAAGACACTTGACTCCTTGATATGATATTTACAGTACGCTGCATATCACACCATACACGATTATGATACGAGTACTTAGAAATTATGTTTCAAGTATCCCGTGACTTTCATACATGATTATGAACTTCATATATTATTCGCGCTTATGCAACAATTTGATTCTTCGACAACAAGTACGATTTTTATGCAAAGACGAATAACTATGTACAAACATTACAAGTCGCAATAATATTAACACGCATTCAACAAAAGGGATATCTTATTAAGGACCATGCGTTCTTACAAAAGGATATTTACACAACAACTATAAACTACAAACTATTGCAACGCTTAAGAGAAGAGCTTTTCACTTGGCTTGTGATAACGCTACACGCGTCGTTCGGGGTCAAGGAAACTTCCTTTTCTTCGAGCAAGTTTTATAACACCCTAGGCAGTGAACCTAATCGTTGTAGTGTAGTAATTAGGGTAAGCCACGGGTATTGATATCGTTCTCTAGGGGAATAGGAATGCTAGTAAGGAGTTACTACGCTAAGGTTAAGGTTGAGGAAGATTATTTTTTATCTTTTTATATTTTATGAAATGGAAAGGTACGAATCTCGGGTATTGGATTTGGGGGGTTGGTATTTCTACCGATTACTCTACTATTATCTAATTATCTAAACTAAGGTTGTGGGAGTCTATGTCTAATTAATGTGTGCTCGTATGATAGTTTAAAGATGTGTTTACTTAGGTTGTATTACTCCTTAATTATCTCCTATTGATGGTTGAGTTGTCACGTCTTATTCCTAGTTGCGTTGTGTGTCTAAAGTTGTAGGGTATGCGTTTCTCCCTAACTCTTTGAACTTACCAAAGGGTCTCGTCTACAAACCCACTAGGGATGATAAACTCCTACTCTAAGGCGCTCTTTGGATGGTTTAGCCTACAACTACTCAGGTAATTATATTCTAAGGTTCACAAAGATGAATCAAGCATTAAGTACACAACGAATGACCTATCGCATTACTAGATCATTAATCAACTAAGATAAGAAACAACCAATCAATATTCAATAATTAAGTTTCATACTTCCTAAGCAAACACACAAATAAATTAGCCGGACATGGAGAACATGCAAGCATACACACAAATAATCAAAGACATAATTGAATTAATGAAGTAAAGACTTATCTTGATGTAAGATAGGGTTTAAAACCCTAAAATACTGTACAAGACACCTTAGGTTCGGTTTTAGGTTTTTACTCCAAAAGACTCTCCACAAAAGACTGAAAAATTCGGATTCTATATATAAGATTACATATGCGACGGCGTCACCTTATGTTTCGTGACGCCGTCGTGTCGCCGTCATTAGGGTTTCGTCTTGGCCACGTTAACCTTGCGACGACGTCACCTTATGTCCGTGACGCCATCCTCTTCAGCTTCTGACGTCGTCTGGATTGCATCTAGGCCGTCTAAGTAGCGACGGCCTACTCTTTCACAACTGGACGTCGTCACTTGAAAATACGAGTTTTGAGTTCTGTATCGTCACAAAAATCTTGGGACGGCGTCGCAATTAGCACCTGACGCCGTCGCCTTCTAATTTCAGCAACTGTGAATGTCTCGATTTTGACTTTGGCCATTTTCTTCATATATTCGCGCCATTTCGTCCAAATAAGTGCCATTCCAGCATTTTGCCTTCAAGAGACCTAAAAAGTGAAAATGAACGATATTAAGCAATAACGGATACAAAAGTGATCAAATAAGGACTTAAACGACCCCTCAAAATGGTACCTTTTAAAACCTTATCAGCTTGCAACAGTCCCAGCCTCCTGCAACCGCTTCAATAGGTCAGAATCATGTTGCGACACTGTGGCTACACTCACAGGCACCCCGTCAAACCTGGGAAGGTGCGCCGCGCCAACACCACAAAGAATGGCTTTTCCCTTCACGCCCTTCTTCTTAGCAACCCTCATAGCATGGGCCTCTAAGGATTCCTTCAAGGGAATCTCCTTTTCCAGCGCGAAGGGGTTCAAAAGGTCGCGGGGGCGAGCGAAAATGGGCACCTGCAGTTGTGACTCGTCAGGCTTCAGGAAAAAGTCCGGTTGTGCCTCGGCCCCATCAGCACGGTGGCGGGCCATAGTTAACCCCTCCATAATTACATTTATAGGGTAGTCTTGGTCGCGCTCCATCTGCGAAATATGCGGGAGCTCCAATATTTTCATTTGCCCCATAGCAGCAACAAGCTCCTCATAGGCGCGATTATTGTACCCAGGTACCTTATCAATAGCCACTTTGAAAAGATCAGCCTCGTGAAGCTCCTCCACATCCTCAGCCTTGCCACGCGCAAGCGCACACCGCACCACAGCCCTAAACTTATCTACCACCTCTTGGGATTCTAATGTGCCAAGTGCGGCAAGGCGCAACCCGTGGCTAATTAACCATCTGCGCTCGGAAATAGAAGAAACCAGCTGCGGATATAACTCCTCATCATACTCAATACTGAGCTGGCACAACTTCATCTCCTGCTCTTCCAGCGAGCTTCCCACAGTCGCACCAAAATCCCCTAACCGCGAGAACAAATCGTCTTTACCCTTCTCCAAATACTTAAGCGCTCAGGAGCAGTTAGCCTTATAAGCCCCTAGTGCGGCACGTTCCTGACTCACTTGGGTCATCAAGGACATCCTCTCATCAGCAAGTTTCTGTGCATACAAACTCCCAGCATCTACTTCAGCCTGGGCACTAGCCAAATGTGCCTCCAGCAACGCAAGCTTTTGGTCCTTCTGTGCACACCGGCTACCTTCCCCAGCATACCTCGCCTTTAGCCGCGCAACCAGCGCTTCTTGGTGCGCAGCAGCTGACACTAACTCCTCAAACAGCTGTTCCATTGGCGCATCCCCAGATGCCAATGGCTCAGCGCTTTGGCTCTTCAGTTCAGCGGATTCAGCACGCACAAGACTAACCTTGGGGGGCGACTCCACAGAGTGTTCAAACCTGCACACATACAAGCGAATTAGAAATTATTTCATAGCATCAAAAGGGAATGCAATAAGGACTTTAGAAGTAACACTTACTGAGAAGCAGCAGTATCAGCTGAAGGAGGAGGTGATGCAACATCACTTGAGGACGACTCCACGTCAAAAATCACATGACGCTTCTTCCTGGAGGAGCCTGCGCCATCGCCACCAAGTGCTCTCTTGCACTTCAATCCATGGCTCGCCTCCTCCTCCTCTTCTTCTTCAATATTTTCAGCTACATTTATGGACGCCAGCTCCACTAACGGGGAAGGAACCCTGGGTCTAGGCACGCTTTGAAGAGGAGTCGCCTCCAGCGCGGCGGAAGAACTACCCCCCGTCTCTCCCAACTGCATGTCTAAGGTGCGCCCCGCGGTAGCCTCCAGAATGGGCTATTCCCCCTCCTTCAACGGACGTACCCCCACAGTGACCTGGCGCGGCTTCGCCAATTGCACAACTCCGAATAGATCCATCTCTGCGCAACAGAAGACAACAACAAACAGGTTACATAAAGTGCAAAAGGGAAAAGAAAAGCTTACCTTAATAAAGTAAAGGGATGTGAAAGGACGAGCACCCACCCTGGCCATCCGTGTCTAAGAAGATTGGCACCTCGTCAGGTCCGCCAAAATAATTACGACTGATGCCCACGTGCACCAAAAATTCCTCGGGGTAGGAACTGATGGGAATACGATTGCTGTTTATCGTATTTGCATCGTCATCGTTGTATGAACCAGGGAGGGGGCGCTCATCCTTTGGCAGCGAACTCTAGGTGTAGAAATCAAAGCGCCATGGGAACAACGCTTCATTGACCCAGAAAAAATTCTCCCTCCAGTCCCTAAGCGCGTCCAGTTTATCGGTGTAACATTGTGGACCCCCGGCGCGCTTAGCGAACGAAACCCACCCGTTTGACCACGTCGTGTGGTAAAACGCGCGGAAGAGGTAGATGGTGGGATTAATCGCCAATAATCGGCAATTAACCTCGAATTTGTTAATTTTGCTGCACCTATACAGTGCAGCTGAGAGATGTGCAGGCGATAGTAGTTTAACATGTCGCATAGAAATAGGGATAGAGGCACACGTTGATTCGCAAATTCAAAAAAACGTGTGTATACCCCTACCTTCCCCTCGGGGAAGTCCGCTATTGACGCCTTCGCAGCCGGCACCTCCGGATGCAGAGCCATCGGGATATAATAATCCGAGGTGAACTCACGCAGTTCATCCTCGGTTAGATTGGAGGTGAAGTCAGACAAACCACGGACCATGGTGTAGTTTTTAAAGGCGCACGCGCGGTTACCTTTGAAGTATTAAGGTTTTCTTGCTGGAAAGGTTGAAGCTTTTTTAGCAATGACGGAAATGCTTTTTACTGTGATAATCACCGTAATAAGGAGGCGGAAGGTTATATAAGTTTCTTCATCCACGCGATGAACGCCACGTGGATCCCACTATCTCTAATTGAGTAGATAGGATCTGTTGATGTGACGCGGTTACAGTTACTTTCCCCCGATTTACGAGGCATTCATTTGAAATACTTTGTCTAGATTCACCGTGTATCTTTCAAGGCGGGAAACTTTTTTGGCTTCTTTGCTACGCTTCGCAGATTTTATTGACTGCAGTTATTAGTCTAGCATCCGCAGTTCGTCACTGCGCATACTAGACTGGGGGGACATGATGACGTATAGTTCACATTCGGGCCACGAACCCGACTAATGACCGCTACTAGCGAGCCCAGCATGGACTGGGCTAAGCCGATAAGGGTTTGGGCACACGAAGGCCCAAACCCAAAGTTATTTATGGAATAAGATATCGGATATCTCCTATCTTTGGAGATAAGCGTTTACCAACCGACTTAGGCGGGATACGCCGAAGTTTGGGGAACACGAAACCAACAAGGAGTTCGTGTGTATATAAAGGGAACCATATCCCTCATTAAAGGTACGATCTAAAACTCTAAACTCTCCATTAACCCTAAAACCGATTACTTACTCTCACGCCGGAGGATAATCGTGGGAGACAATCCCACGATAAGCCTAACGGTGTTTTCTGTTTACTTAGTGCGCAGGTCTCAAGCATCAAGATTCAATTGATACGAGAACCGGAGTCCAAACAAGGAACGCCCAACTTTTGTATCAACAATAATGTTATTCAAACAACTACTTGGGTCCTTTGGAGATATCAAAACCGTGCTTGCTTGGATCCAAAGCCTCCTAGGAATGACACCCTCGGCGAGCAAGTAAATGTTTTATCCCATTCTTGGATCTCAAATAGAAGTAAGAATTCTCATCCGAATTGGATTGACTGGATTTACGATCCAGTTACTACTTGTATGAACATATTGTAATCTTTTCCTAGCAACTTTTTGTATGAACATATTGTAATCTTTTTCTAGCCTTGCTAGTTGCTTTTTATACGTTGCCATTCCGGAAAAGAATTAGAGAAAAGAAAAAGAAAAAAAAAAAAAAAAAAAACCCTCATACGTGATTCTCGCCTTTGGCGTTCTTTAAAGTTAATAAATCAATATTGTTTCACTCTTATCTAATCAAACAATGAAAGTTTTACAACTTACCATCTTTAAAACTCAATGATTATTGACAATCAACGACAATTTTCATGATAAATATTAGATCTGTTCAAATTATAATATTAAAGCTAGTGGAGTTATCATAATATTAAATTTGTTCAATGATCTAACTTTTAATGCACGAAAGCTAGTTGAGTTATCATAATATTAGATTTCTTCAACTTAAGATTAGATCCAAATCCAAATATTGAAATAGTACACTCTACTTTGTATAAATAGGCATAACTACTACATTCAAACTTCAATATATCATCATCCAAGACTTAAAAAACAAGTAGTCATGGCCGCTGCTTTTTATCTCTCGTTTATCTTCTTCCTATCATTTTCCATCTCCTATGCAATCGTTCCTCTTTCCGACACCTTCCAATACGTAAATGCAGGTGATTTCGGAGAATTTGAATCGGAATACGCCCCGACTTACCGTTTTCTTCCGGCATTCACATCCCCTTTTCAACTTTGTTACTACAATACTACCCCAAATGCCTATTATCTTGCACTCCGCATGGGGACAACACGTACTAACTCCGTCATGCGATGGGTCTGGGAAGCCAACCGTGGCTCACCAGTACGTGAAAATGCCACATTTTCATTAGGTACTGACGGGAACCTTGTGCTGGCAGAATCAAACGGCCAGATTGTCTGGCAAACCAACACTGCTAATAAAGACGTTGTTGGTTTTGCCATAGAAGCAGATGGTAACATGGTGCTAAAAGACTCGAAGGGTAACTTCGTATGGCAAAGCTTCGATTCACCTACTGACACACTCCTAGTCGGCCAATCTCTAAGGGTTAATGGAGGTCCGACTAAGCTGGTCAGTAGGGATTCGATCACAAACAATGTGAACGGGGTGTATAGTCTCGTGATAGAGCCTAAAGGATTGAGTTTGTATTACAAAAACACCATGCGTTATTGGTCGGCCAACTTTCCCATATTAAATAGAGCCAATGTGAATATGGTAAATGCAACGTTAAGAATCATGGAATCTGAATACGAAGAGAACAACTTTCATCGGCTCCATTGTGAAGTCACTAACGCTGGATTTTTTGATAATCCGTATTTGGATATGGGCACACTTCGATACAATAGCTCGTTATCCTATCTTCGATTAAGCATCGATGGGAATCTTGAACTTTATACTTATCGTGCAGATGTTCACGGACATGCGTGGGCTAAATTGTTCAACTTGTTTAGTAGAGATAAGAGCGAAACTGGGACAGATTATATAGACGAGTGTCAACTACCGAACCGATGTGGGAAATTTGGGCTTTGTGAGGAGAGCCAATGTGTTGGCTGCCCGACCCCAAACGGGGTTTTTGCATGGAGCAAAAATTGTGATGTGAAGTTGCCTAGCTGTAATGCTAGTAGTTTTAAATACTACAAGCTTAAAGGGGTTGATCATTTCACGGTTAAGTATACATCCGGGACTAAAACTAGCTTGGACAATTGCAAAAACAAATGCACGAAGGATTGTAAGTGTATGGGGTATTTTTATCACACGGATCAGATGAGGTGTTGGATCACTCACGAGTTGAAAACATTGACGAGAAACTGGAATTCGACGTCTTTGGCATACATAAAAACACCCATTGTATAACTAGCTGCGCGAGTTTTTGCGACAGCAGGAATAATAAAGTCAGAGGCCCGACTTGATAGGAAGAAAGTTGCTCGTGTGAAATTTAACCTTTTTCGTTAAAGTGTAGCTGAAATATGCTTCTTCTCGTTTGATTTTTATTTCTTTAAGTGTAGTAACTATTCGTTGTTTTGAGATACAATATTCTCTTAAATTTTTATATCTTGTAACAGCTGTAAATTTTCAATCCACTAAAAGTCTATATATATTGTTACAACATGTCAACTTGGTTTATTAGTTATAAACTTATACGGAGTAATACACAGAGTTAAGAATAGCAACTTGTATCATTCAAATTTTTATGTACCCACTAGGTTATCCTATTCAACATCTTCGGCCAGATTTGTGCTGATCGATCACGAGGTCTGTCAATTGTCAGAAAATGTCGCACTGTAGAAATCAAATGATTACTGAAATGTATTATGATCAGATTCACTAAATAAATGTAGTTACACGAGCTTAAATAGAAAACAAAACAAATAAACCCTATAGCTAAACGGGCCTAAACAAGTGGATCAGGCCAATAGGCCTTTATTATCTAACAACTTTGACATTAGACGGACAGGTGGAGACAGACTGATGCAGATTCAGCAGAGAGGTCCGAACAGAGGTAGACGAAGAGCAGATTCAGGCGAACAGATGCAGACAAGCTAAAGATTTTATTTGCAAACTTGAAGATATGGATGATGAAAATGGAAAAAGAATTAGTGTCCCAAAAAGGTCTTGATAGACAATATAGACGATACTAGTACTCATACCACCATTCATGGCTGCTTTCACTGTCCTTAGTATGCTCATTCTCAAACGTGTGTACATGACGACAACATGCATCACATCACCCTTCGGCGACCATATCTCACTTTTTTTCTTTTTTTTTTTTTTTTTTTTTTTTTGCGCACAAAAAGTAGATTATATTAATATCTCAAAAGATTACATCATAAACATAAAGTGAGTGAACACTCTCCACTTAGTACAACATCAAAACTAAAATCATCCGATATCACATAGAACTAGAACCTATATCAGACAACACTAGACATAAGCACCCAAAGAACCAAACTGCACTATAACATAAAAGGTCATTTGCATATATATCCCTCCAAAGATGCAAAATTGCATGTATATCCTTTGCATGCATAAAAATCATTGTACTATGTGCATCAAAAACTTGTAAGAAGGATATATATGAAATTATTCACCTTTAGAGGGATATATATGCAATTCTCATGCTAGTTTGTCTCTACTAAATTCACCTATAAAGCACCTACCATCTAACTACATTTTCACATCACTTTTCCATCAAGACCATTCCTCCAACACCCACAATAATCAAGACCATTTTACTTGTCATGTTTTTTCCTTGGTCACAAAACTCACAGTGGGGATCGGATGTAAAGAAAGGGTTAATACGAAACAATTATGTCCAAAGACTTGACATTGCATCTAGGTATCAAGCTCACCAGCTTGCTGGAAGTATTCATTAAAAAGGATGGCTAGAATTCCATAATCATGTCAATGTCATATCCAGAGATATATAATTAACAAAATGAGTTGACAAAATATATCAGAGACTTCTAGCATAAGCTAGTTAGTTGGCATTTTTCTTATATCAATAAGATTCGCTACATAATGAACAAAAGTCATGTTGCCTTTTTTACAATGACTTGAGCAGTTGAACATAAACTCGCCTAATAACAGATATAAGTTATACTGAACTTGGTGTGTACGACCCCATAAATATTTAATTAAAACGGCGACATTTTCAGTATCACAATCTTACCTATTTTACCAAAATTTGGAGGTATCCGATGTTCAAAACCCTGTATTCGCCAATTGTACGTAGGTGTAAATTATTAAGCGTACCTTTAACCCTTATACTAAGTTAAGAATATTGGCAATTTGTAGGTTGTTATGCACATAATACATACAAACATTGCTTCATATGAACCGAACAAACTGTCCTTAAGAACATGCAAGGTTCATTCACAAAAAATGCCCTACATTGATATTCAAACTTACCAGATACTTACACTTCTACTATACATCCATTTAAATCAATGGAAAGAAAAATCTAATACATCGATTGATAAACTTATTGTTTTTGCTTGCAAAAATAAAGAACAAATAAGAGTTTTTGTCAACCCTTCAATTCCATCAACTTCGGGTTGTATTTTTCATTGTCTAAGAAACATTACTTGCACTCTGGCTTTTGATGTTAAACCATACATGCGAAGTTTTCCCATTAGTGGATGCTCAAGTTCATAGCAAATCAACATTTTGATTCATTTATGGACGAGAGGAGAGGAGTGAATGCATTAGGTGATTCTGTTTCATCTGCAACACCTAAATTCTCTTCCATCGGCGGCGGCAGCAGTAACTTCTTCTCTTTAATTTGTCCCCACATCACGGTATAAAAACCTGCAGCAACTATTGTGGCTCCAATGGCACTGCATATAACCATTCAATATTCAATAGTACGCCATAATCTATTGGTTTACTTTAACAATGACCAACATGCTCAAATAGAATCAGACAGGTATGACGCATGTCCCAAGAGTAAGGAGTGTTCGGATGTGCATTTAAACTGCTTATGTTTTCTTTTTAATTTGACAAGGTTTGAATACTCCAATTTGGAAGAGTATGTAAAACGTTTCCCAAAGAAACTCATAAGTTGAGATAAATGTAAAACTATCATTTTACCTAATTGTGATTATGATTCTTCAAGACAGCATTATCACTTTCATAATACAAACATAAGGTCACAGCAATGCTTTATTAACTAATGAAAAAGATCGGTAATTTACCTTCCTAAATGAAGTGAATCACCAAGAAATGTGATACCCATGATGACCGCGATAACTATTGAGAGGGGCGAAAACATGGCTACAAAAACTGGACCTTTCTTCTCAAGACACCAAGTGATAATGGTATTACGGATAACGGTTACATATACCGCCTTAAAATAAAACAAGTCAATCTATCAGCACCAAAGTGTATTAATCAACTTTAAAGTATTATAGTTTGCTCATCTTACTCCATAAACAATAGCAACTAACCCAAGTCCTGGTTGCACCACCCAAGCGCTTGGATTTGGTTCTAGGAAAGGAGATAAAGCTATGCACTGAATCGTCCCAAAGAGGCAGTAGAAAAAGACGATAGTTTGTTGATCCGGGTACTCTCTTGCTGTTGCTGTCTATACGCATAAAACAGTTAGTTAAAAAAATTAATAGCTTAAAGTGAGTCCATGGTTTCAAGTAATATGGACATATGGTTATATATATGGGAAGCTCTTACCAATAAAACACTCCATATGGAAGTAAGGAATACAGCAATAGCCATAAGAAGACCTCCAAACACCCAATTTGATGGTTGTGACAAAAGAAGATGATTAGGTAAATCAGGTGAACCGGCTGTCTGAAAAATTTCTGGGCCTTGATATAAGGTGAACACCGTTGCTCCTGATATTGCAATTACAGTACCTAATAGTTTCGCTCGACAGCTTGAACTTCTTATTTCTAATTTCTCCATCCTAAAAGAAAAACATATTCACCATTTAAAGCTTTTAGAAACGCTTTAGGAGAAAATTGCAACCAATTTGTAAGATTTGCACCTATTTCATAAAATTTTCTGGTTCTTCAATGGTTTAGAAGAAAGTCTAATGAAACAAAGTGATCCCAATACCTGAATACAACTGCAAGCAAGAATGTGTTCGCAGGACCTAAGTTAGACAGGGCACTAGCCATGGTTGGTGAGCTGTAGTAAATACCTGCATATGCAAGTACCTGGAAAAGACAAACCCTACAAACAACCATGCATGTGTATTATCAATGTGCGAGAATGTATGAGACCACTCAGCTATTCGGTTTCTTCATTAAGGTCGTCAAACTATTGAAACTACTGTAATGGCCTTATGTATTAGGTTTTGTTTATACTAAAACTGGCAAAAAAATTATATTCATGACCAAAAAAACTTCAAAAATATTTTTTTTGGGTAAAGGGGAGTAATCCTGCACCCTGGTAAATATATTAATCCGAAAAAACATTTAAGTAACTTCGAAAATATTAGAAAACACATAAGTAGCACTAGTTACTTTTTCTATTAGGTAAAAGTAAATTGTTTTTGAAGAGCTGAAAAACGGAAAAAACTTTTCGCCATTCAGCATCTTTTTATGAGATTCGGTATCAAGAGAAACTGGATGCAATATGCATATTTGAGTGCATTGGCGGACCCAAGATAAATTATCAGGTATATAGAAAACTTCTGACACAATTTTTGCACAAGGTGCATTTAAAAAAAAAACAGGAATTTTGTCACAAACTTACACTACGAAGGTAAAATTCATGTGATACACAGCCCCCCCCCCCCAGTCCCGCCCTGCTTGAGTGGTCTACAATATAGTTTCAATGGTGTTTTGGATGGTCTCATACATAATCCCAATTAAAAACTCTGAATTTCACTTTGGGTTGCATTATCGTTTACCCTACAAGGCCAAGAATGAAGAATCTGCAAAGGACGTGGAATGAGAGTGGAGGACGCCTATCATTTCTGTACAAAGTCAAAGTGTTGTGATTAGAATTTTCTGTCCGGCATAAAAAAGGAAGAAATGTGGATTTTGTTTTCAAACCTGAAGATGTGGATCATGAAAAGTGGAAGAAGAATTAGTGTTCCAAAAACTTCGTGATAGACAATATAGACGATACTACACATACCGCCATTCATGGCTGCTTTCACTATTGTTACCAAGCTCATATCCAAACATGTTATCATCAGCATAACGACAACGGGCATCACATCATCCTTCCATGACCATGTCTCACCTCTTGTATTTGCCATGTCTATTCCTCGGTCACAACAGGAAGAGAAAGAAGGGGTTAATATGAAGCAAATATGTCATGGACTTGACACTGCATCAGAAGTATGCATCAAAAGACCGGGTAGACCGAGTTGCAAATCATGTGAAAGTCATCTCCCAGAAAAGGTAAACAAATTGAGTTAACAAGTTATATCAAAGACTTCCAGCTAATGCCATGATAAGCATTATCATATTTGACAAAGTCATGTGGCCTTATACGAAATATAAGAATATTCATTGACATTAAATATACAAGAGTATCAATACAAGGAGCAACCTGACCTTCAGTATATAAAGAAATGAGATTTGTTTATTTAATAGGATTGTCTAACAAGTGCCGTCAGGCCATCGGTTAGAGTGTACTAATTCAACTCGAACCTTCCTTTGTAACTAAAAAATGCATTTAATAAACAATAATTGAGCTTATAAGTTACCTTAGTTAATTGTGATTTCTAATTTAATGAATATAAAGTTTTTTCATTTAACTATCTAAGCCATTGTCTTAAGCGCACCGGTTAGACAAGAACTTGCATTTAATATGAAATTGCTCTGAAGAAGGCAGAGGCGGACCTACGTGTTAGTAGGTGGTGCCCAGGAACTACCTTACACATCAAATTTATATACAGGTGATGTATAGTGATTTTTTAGGACCTACCTTGGAAATGAGTTGGGAACCACCTAAAATCTCAAACAACCACGAAGTAAAACGTGTAAAGAAAGATGAGAAATGAATTTTGTTTGTAAATCTTGTAACAGATTCTATTTAGATGAGGAAGACGATAGAGTTGAATGATGTTAGAGAAGAGAGAGATAAAATACAACATAGTGGAAGAGTTGCAGTGCACTCACGTGAAAAAGTAAAAAGTACATATGAAAAAGTTGTATTTTAGTTAAATTTACCATTTTATCCCTTTTGTATTTCAATTTTCACGTTTTAGGTTCTTGTCTCCTTCTCTTGAACTTGAAATTAATACATACAGTATATTGCAAACTATCTTAAATTACTTATTAGTAAATTTGTTTTCTAGAGGAATTTTCTTTTGCTTACCCTTATTTTGGTGTTTACCAATGGACAAATACCAACTATCCATCTAGTTTAATCTAATGGTGGGGATTAACCTAAGATTTAATAATTAAACCTAATTCTATGTTTTTTTCCTTGTCTTTTTGTCTTCCTTTTTTATTCCCTTTTTTTTTGTTTTATTTTTCATTAATTCCTTTTTTTTTTTTTTTAAATTAACGTTTTTTTTTTTTTTTTTTTTTCGCGTTATTCGCGTTTTTTTATTAGCGTTTTTTTTCGCTTTTATACGTTTTCGTCTGTTTTCATATGTTTTCGTCCGTTTTCATCTGTTTCGTCTGTTTTCCAACGTTTTCCTCTATTTTCTTACGTTTTCGCCCGTTTTCGTTCATTTTCATACGTTTTCGTCCATTTTTTTTACGTTTTCGTGTTTTTCGTCAGATTTTATACGTTTTCGTCCATTTTCCAACGTTTTCCTCCATTTTCTTACGTTTTCGCCCGTTTTTGACCGTTTTCATACGTTTTCATCCATTTTCATACGTTTTCGTCTGTTTTTTTTTTTTATGTTTTCATGTTTTTCGTCTTTTTTATACGTTTTCGTCCGTTTTATACGTTTTAATCCGTTTTCATAGGATTATATACGATTTCGTCCGTTTTCATATGTTTTCGTCCGGTTTTTATATTTTCTTCCATTTTAGACGTTTTCGCCCGTTTTCTTACGTTTTCGTTCGTTTTCGTCCGTTTTCAACGTTTTTGTCTGCTTTTTTAGGTTTTCATGTATTTTTGTTCCTTTTTATACGTTTTCGTCTGTATTTATTTTTATGCTTTCATGTATTTTCGTCCGTTTTCAGACGTTTTCGTCCGTTTTTTTACGTTTTCTTCCATTTTTAGACGTTTTCGTCTGTTTTCAGACGTTCTCGTCCGTTTTTATTAGTTTTTGTCCGTTTTCATACAATTTTATACGTTTTTCATTCGTTTTTATACTTTTTTGTCCGTTTTCAGACGTTTTCATTTTGATATTTGTAAGTGACACTTATTTATCTCTTGTGATATAACACTGTAAGAAAGATAAAGAGTATTACATTCTTTATCATGTATGTGTTATCAGTTGTCATACTCAACTAAGAATGTGATGATTCTGATATATATATATATATATAATGTTTTTTATTTGTGTTTTTGAAAATATTTAGGAAGATTTTTGTGTTTTATGATATTATGATATATTAGAAAAGTTTTTCAACTGAAAACAAGAGATGTTATGATACTTTTGTTAGACTTGTGGTGGATTTTTCTATTTAACGGATACATTGTGCATGTTTCGATAGGTTTTATAGCGGGATTTAAACATATCTATAGTTGAATCAGCAAACTAAAGAAGCTATGGTTGAAGAAAGTACACATCTTTACAAACAAACTGAGGAAGCTCAAACACCTGTGATATCACACATGATATCACAGGTGATATCACCTCACTTGTAATATCACATGATATCATGTGTGATAACACCGTTGATATCACCTGTGATATCATGTGTGATATCACCGGTTGTAGCATGTGTGATATCATAGTTTATATCACTTGTGATATCACCAGTTATATCACTTGTGATATCACCAGTGATATCAATTGTGATATCATGTGATATCACAAGCGAGGTGATATCACCTGTGATATCATGTGTGATATCACAAGTGTTTGAGCTTGCTCGGTTTATTTATAAAGATGTGTGCTTTCTTCAACCATAGCTTCTTTAGTTTGTTGATTCAACGATAGATATTTTTAAATCCCTCTATAAAACCTATCGAAACATGCACAATGTATCTATTAAAAAGAAAAATCCACCACAAGTCTAACCAAAGTATCATAACATCTCTTGTTTTCAGTTAAACACCTTTTTTAATATTTCATATTATCATAAAACACAAAAATCTTCCTAAATATTTTCAAAATCACAAATAAAAAAATGAACAGAATCATCACAGTAATATAATAAGTGATGTTTATTATTATTTCTTTTCATATATACTTGGTAAAATACTAAATTCTTATCACATTTGGTAAGAATGTAATATTTCACATTCTTAGTTGAGTATCACAACTGATAACACATACATGATGAAGAATGTAATATTCTTCATCTTCCTTACAGTGTTATATCACAAGAGATAAATAAGTGCCACTTAAAAATATCAAAATGAATAAAAAGGAAGCAAACTATGAAAATAGAGACTTGACATATTCTCAAAATCAAACAAGTGTTGCATTAAATTAGCATTTTTTTTTAACAAAATAAGAATTCACCCAAAGAGACTTTAACCATTTTATTTCTACTAAGAGTATAATATCACAAGTGATAGATAACACTGGTTGCATTAAAAAAATATACGCTTGTCAATTGCGATGAAAGGTACAAAAACTATCATGTAACTGAAAATTATAAAAAATATTAGAAAACACATAGGTGATAATATATAAAAATATACAGAGCAATGAAATATCTCAGGTGATATTAAAGGTTAAAAAAACATACTTGTTTGTTTATGAAATATCACAAGTGATATTAGACATTAACTTTTTCTTATAAAATATCACAATTGATATTAGACATGTAATATAATAGAGTTTAATAATAAGCATGAAAACATATGAAAATAGACGAAAACGTGTAAAAAAAACTTCAAAAAACGGACGAAAACGTCTGAAAACGGAAAAAACGTATAAAAATGAATGAAAAGCGTATAAAAACGTATGAAAAAGGACAAAAACGTCTTAAAACGGACGAAAACGTATATAAACCTATGAAAACCGATGAAAACGTATAGAAGTGGCCGAAAACGTCTGAAAACGTATAGAAACGGATGAAAGTACATGAAAACGTAAAAAAACAAACGAAAACGTATGAAAATGGACGAAAACATATGAAAATGGACGAAAACATATGAAAACGGACGAAACGTAAAAAAACAAACGAAAACCTAAGAAAACGGACGAAAACGTATGAAAACGGACAAAAACGTAAGAAAATGGGCGAAAACGTCTAAAAACGGACGAAAACGTATGAAAACGGACTAAAACGTATGTAAACCTATGAAAACGGATGAAAACGTATAAAAACGGGCGAAAACATCTGAAAACGGACGAAAACGTATAAAAACTGACGAAAATACATGAAAACGTAAGAAAACGTATGAAAACGGACGAAAACGAACGAAAAGGTAAGAAAATAGACGAAAACATATGAAGATGGACGAAAACGTAAGAAAATGGACGAAAACATATGAAGATGGACGAAAACGTAAGAAAATTGACGAAAACGTTGAAAAACGGACGAAACAGACGAAAACGTATGAAAACAGATGAAAACGTATGAAAGCGAAAAAAAACGCGAAAAAAATAAACGTGAATAACGCAAATTTGAAAAAAAAAAAAAAAAAAAAAAAAAAAAAAACGTTAATTCATAAAAAAACGGAAATTAATAAAAAAGACAAAAAAAAAAGAAAAAAAAAATAAAGGTTAATAAAAAAGAAAGACAAAAAGACAATAAAAAAAACATGGACTTAGGTTTAAGTATTAAATCTTAGGTTAATCCCCACCATTAGATTATACTAGATGGATGGTGGGGATTTATCTCTTGGTAAGCATGGATTTTTAAGTAAGCAAAATAAAGTGCCTCCTGTAATATAGGGTACACCAATAATATTGCTTCAATGAATTTTTTTATCTCTTACAATAATACAGGGATTGCTTCAATGAATTTTTTTATCTCTTACAATAATACAGAGATATCATGGAAAATTCTTAGCTAGTTGGTCATAAAGTCTAGTGAGGAATATCCTCAAAATCTAAGGGTGCGTTTGGTTTCACTACAAAAAATAAGCCATTTGGTGACATGTTTAGCGACTCAAGAAGTTATGTCGCAAATTTGCGACCCAAGTAGTGACATGTTTAGTGACTTGCACGTCTTCTAAGTCAACTAAAAAGTCGCAAAAAATACGATGTCACCAATCAAGTCGTTGAAGGTGTCACTAGTTTGTGACATATAAAAAGTACATCGCCACTAGTGTCGCAACAATTGTGACTTCTTGCAACATGTTGTTAACTACGTCTCTAATTTCGTGACGTTTTTGAAGAAGTCGCTAAACGTGCCGCTAATTTGTGACATATAAAAAATACATTGCCAATAGTGTCGCAACAATTGCGACTTATTGCAACATGTTGTTAACTATGTCTCTAATTTCGTGACATCTTTAAAGAAGTAGCTAAACATGCCGCTAGCTTATGACATTCTAAGAACCGATCGCTACTAGTGACGCAAAATTATGACTTTTTGCAACATGTCAATAATCTTGTCTCTAATTTTGTGACTTCCTAAAGCAAGTCGCTATCAACATCACTAATTACGACATGTTGTTACCATAATCACTATCTTTTTAAAAAGATGTCTTTTAGTGAACTAGAGGTCTCGGGCACCAGGACCAAATATGACTGGATACACAGATGTTTTAAAACTGTAATATCAAAACACATTTCGATTAACCAGGTGAATTTAAATGTCTTCAAAAAAAATTAACACTGCATCAAAAAAAAATCCATAAAGGTCCCGGGCACCTTCGGGAACTCTTGCTCCATCCCCGATTATAACAAAGTATAAATTACTAAGTATGTAAAAATTTTAATAAAAAAGATATTATAAATTAAACTTTTTATATTTCTTATCTTTATTATCATTAAACTTTTATTATAAATTAAACTTTTTATATTATAAATTAAACTTTATTTAATGATAATAAAGATAAGAAATATAAAAAAGTTTAATTTATAATAAATTACACCGATTCCCCCAATTTCCCCAAAACATGTAAACGTTTATACTCCATCATCTAAAATACACCAGTCATCACAGGTACTCCGCCATCGTCTCAGTCATCACAGTTACTCCGCCATCATCTCCGTCATCATCCCCGTCATTATCTCAGGTATACGTTTTGTATTACACATAATAATTTTGTATTTTAGTGTTGTGATTTGATTAATAACTGTGTTTATACATTGTACTATTTTAGTGTTGCTTTAGTCTGCTATGATTTGATTATTAACTTATGCTTATCTGCTTAGTCATGCTGTTTTAGGGGTTGTTTGGGATTGCAATTCAAACACTATTTAAGTTACGTTTGGCGAAACTAGTAGTATATAGATAGAACATAAGCTGATAAATTGTTTTGTAAATGAGCATAAGTTATTTAAGTTACGTTTGGCGAAACTAGTAGTGTTGTAAGCAATAGCTTTTTGATTTATTAAAGTGTTAGGTGACGTAGTTGTAGCTTGAAACTAGTAGTGTTGTAAGCAATAGCCTTAGAATTTGAATGCATTTTCGAGTAGCATTTAAAAAATCTACCAAAAGAAGATCATCTAAGCGTAAATTGAAGGTTCCGATCAAATTTGCTGATTTAATTTGTAATACGAATGGAAGAATTTTGGATAATAAACTGAATCTAAGACCTACTCAAATTGATGAAAATGGCAATGAAATTGTGGTGTTTGATGAGGACCTTGTGGCAGTGGGTAGTATTAACTGGAAGCATACTTTACGTGGACAATTTGGGGTTTAAAATGAATGTGAATGAGTTAAAGTACAACTTGAGCACAATGTGGAGGATATATAGCAGACTAGCTAGAGGATATATAGCCTAACTAGCTAGCTATTCAAGAGATTAATCAAAATATATCTTCAAAAGCTGCTTTAAGTTATAATCAATGGCTGACATAAGAGGAAGTGGTGTTATAATCAACAGTATCATCTACATTGTTCACGTTTTTCATTTATATGAACCCAAAATAGATCCCATCAATGCTTTGTGTATTTCAACAATTAGATTTATATATAGGTCAATGTATCATTTGGGTTGGTATCTTGAAACCCTTCAAGTGTATATCGCCTCTCGAATCTTTTGATCCTATTTCAAATTTTTGTTATTTTCCTGAGAAAATAGAAAAAGATAGAAATTTATTTCAGTAACCTTGTTACAGGTCTTGCACGTACGATAGTACATTGTATGATCAGCCTTAACTAAGCTCGTACATGCTTGTGTGATAAAGGACAGAGACTGCTACAATATGCAATTAAGAGATTACTCAATTTAATTGTTGTTCCATTCTAAGTTTCATTGGCTTAATCAATCGAAGCAAAACCGATGACTTCAAGTTCTGCTCGTTATTGGATGTATAAAATAGACACTCAAGCATTTTATGACGGAATTGATGAGTTCATCAAGCATGCAGATTCTTTTATACGGACTAGAGGAATTACTGATGGCACAATAAATTGCCCATGTACGAGGTGCAATCATAAGGTATGGAAAAAAAATGAAGAAGCTAAGTATGATTTGTATAGGTATGGGTTTGTTCCTGATTATTATGTGTGGAGCGCACACGGGGAGAAATATCCTCAAGGGACCTCTCAACAACTACCCGGTCGTAGTGAAGTTGGGACCTCTCAACAACTACCCCGTCGTAGTGAAGCTGTAAATTTAATTCGTAACATGGTAATGGACGCTGCCGGACCAGAGTTTCATGAGTTTCATTTCCCTGATGTTCAAGATTTAGTTCCCGAAATACAAAATGATGAAGCTCCAAATCCTAAAGCCAAAAGGTTTTACGAATTGTTGTCTAAGGCAGATTAACCCTTGCATCAAGGGTGTGAAAAACACTCTACGTTATCAGCAATGTCTAGGTTGTTAAGCATCAAGTCGGATTTTAACATAAGCCAAACTTGCTATGACCGTATTATGCAGACTTTTAGAGAGTTTATTCCAGATTCTACATTAAGCTCAAGTTATTATGAGTCTAAGAGGATGGTTTCACAGTTGGGTCTCGGGTACAAAAAAATAGATTGTTGTCCAAACGGTTGCATACTTTATTATGGGAAGGATGAAGGTAGGCGGAAGTGTTACAAATGTGATCATCCTCGATATAAACCTGTGAAACAAGGTACTGAGAAAGGGACATATATATCTTACAAGTATATGCACTATTTGCCAATAACTCCAAGGTTGCAAAGACTGTATATGTCTAAGGATACATCTCAACACATGACATGGCATCATGAATATCAAAGAGAACCTGGTGTACTATCACACCCATCTGATGGAGAGGCATGGAAACATTTTGATCGAACCCATGCTCCTTTTGCAGCAGAGCCGAGGAATGTTAGGCTAGGCCTTTGTGCTGATGGTTTCACACCTTTTGGAATGTCATCTACCACTTATTCTTGTTGGCCTGTGATCGTGTACAATTTAGATCTCATATAGATCTCGGGTATAAAAAACCCACTCCAATTCCCACCATTTCCCCCAATTTCCCAAATACAAACCATGTAAACCCACAGTTACTCCGATTGATCTCCGCCATCACAGTTACTCCGCCATCATCTCCGCCATCACAGTTATTACTTCACCATTTTTTTTATCTCAGGTATACATACTTCATCATTTTTGATCGTTTAATCATACGTTTTGTAGATTGATTGTTTAATTTGTATTGGAGATGAATGTAGTTGTGTGTGTATTGTTGATTTATTGTAGTTTGATACGTTTTGTAGATTTATTGTTGTTATTATTGTGTTATAATATCGGACCGTTATCGGTGTGAACTTTAGTTTGCGCGATTATTTTCGGACATAAGGAGTTGTTTAGATAGTTTGCGCGTGCGATTTGTTAGGTAGTTAGATAGTCTGCGCGTGCGATTTTCGGACATACAGTTGATGAAGGATAGGTAGTTAGATAGTCTGCGCGTGCGATTTGGTTAGATAATAATAGAGATAAAAAAGCTAACTAATCTAAAAGTGAAATGAATCAAACGAGTTAATCCTGCATATAAGCTCCTGCATACTGGAAGTAGTGCTTCGTTTATGCAATGGAATACTGTGTTTAAAAAGTTTTTGCATACTGGATTAGTTTATGCATACTGGATTAGTTTATGGAACTTTTCAGTTATGCGCAAAGTGGCAGTGACTTACCATCCTTCTATTAGACATGTAGTATTTGGGTTTGGTTATGACCGAATTTGCTCATGATTACAACATTGTGGGTATATTGTACGACAGTGATAAAGGAATTGCCCCCAATGACTCTTCGTTTATTTATTCCTTGAAAACGGACTCATGGACTCATAATGAGATTTAATTTGACTACTCATGTTTTTGGTACGATTAAATTGGCAAAGCCTAGGCAGGATGCTAATCACCTAAAAATTTATAACTGTTTAGAGTCTTAAAATTTTTGATTTGGATTGTTGGTGCTAGTAAATTTATAACTGTTTAGAGTCTTAAAAAGTTTGATTATAAACCATCGTCTATAGGTGAATTTGATAGATCTTTGGGCAACAAAACTCATATTTTTCCCTCTATGTATATAAAAGTATGTTAACATTTGCCATGTATTTAGATACTTGACTATATGCTGTCTAGCTACCATAAATCCTCTTGGTGCGTCGATTGTTACAAAATGTAAATTTTAGTTTAATCATCAATGGCATCAGGCAACACCAATTACATGATACAACTTTATTTCCATTTTAACATAGGCGTAGCATCACAAGCATTTGGATTTAGAATTACGAAGCAATCTCTGTTTATGGTGTTGCTAGATTTGTTTCTCATTTTCAATGTTAGTCATGCATAACTGGATTTAGGATTATGTAGGATATAATATAACTACTGTTCCATAGTATGCAACTAATCATTGCACCTATTTAGCTTTTCTTGAAGTACTCAGATGGCCGCTGTTGAAGACATAGCTGATACTATTATGCAGGAGGGTGATGAACAATCGAGCAATGAAGATAGACGTATCACCATAAGAGTTCGGGGAAATGCGTAAGTTTAGAATACTTAATTTTCATTAAATGTATTTACATGCATATGACTTATGATGAATCCTTCCTTTTTTGTAGTTTTATTCCTTCTCATATCGTGACGCGTAACATCACAAGCATTTGGAAAGCAAGATTCACAGGAGCATGGGATACGTGGACTAGTGTTCCACAAGATGATAGAAACGTTTGGTTTGATGCTTTCAAGGTTTGATGGCTAACTTAACTGATCATTGCAGCTTATAAGTTCACTATGACTATTTATATACTAGAGTTGCCTTTGGTGTGGGGCTAAAGGTAACAAAATGGGTAGGATTGTGGTTGTGACTGGTTTACGGTATAACTTGAATAAAGTTACGTTAAATGGATGCAACCAGTTTTGTTACTTATTAGTTAGTTTATGCAGATGATTGATTAGAATAATGGACTTGTGGCGACCACTACTGGTAGTTTATCATGTGAGGATATTAAGTACTATTAAAACCGAGCTCTTGAGTCGGTTGATGCAACATACTACATACTACATAAGGAAATAGTTACAACATACTGATTAACAGAAACTACATTATAAACAGAAGTATTTGCTAGAAAGATGGACCTGACAGTCGAGTAATTCTCTTAGTATTAATATCTGTCTTCGATTTAATGTTGTTGTGTTTTAGATTTTCAGCCAAGTTACTCAGTTCTTGTTGCTGAAACTATTTCCTTATGTAGTATGTTCACTTCTAGTAATGAAATTACATTATACTAATCAATCACATTATTTCCTTATGTAGTATGTTGTAACTATTAGTATGTTGAAATTACATTATACTACATTATACTGATTAACATAAACTAATTAGATGTGGCGACCACTACTGGTAGTTTATCATGTGGCGACCACTACTGGTAGTTTTTCTTTACTTATAAGTAGTATTTGCTCTAGCTTTAGTCCACCTTCGTTATTGTTTTTGGTTAATTAAACAGCTTATTGTGATATTTAAGGCATGCTCATTTGTTTATCTAGTGTTGAAATAAGCTGGCTTATAAGAAGCAGCTTAAGTAGGTGTTTATTTTAGCTTGTAGACTCGGCTTACAAGCTTGTGTACAAATTGAAAAATCACTAAGCTTATATAGCCAACATACAAGCTAAGACAAACACCCCGTTAGATTGCTTACAGTGCGAGTAATATGCTTTGATTTGAGTTAATTTGCCACGATTAACCTGTTTGGATAACATATCCTAATACAAGGAATGAAGTATATGATAGCTGATAGATACATTGCACATGGGTTCTTATGTGTCGTGATTACAGTTATGTTTTCTTTTTTAACAGGCTAAACACAAGTGGGACCCAAGGCATGAAGATGTTGTTCAACGTGTGTTCAAAATAGTTGGAGCAAAGAGCTTGCGGAACTTTATGTCTAAGGCAAGGATGAAACAAATAGAGAAACCAGAGTTTATGCATATCAGTCATTGGCAAACACTCTGTAAGAAGTGGAAATTGCCCGAATTTATTGCAAAATCTAAGAGAGGGGTTGTTGCTCGCCAAGCTAATAAAAGATTGCACACTGGTGGTTCGGTCTCGAACGTTGAGCACACAATGCGACTGGTATAAAAATCAATTGCTTCATCTTCTACTTAGTTATATTGGTGATGGACTTATATATAAAAATTGTTTAATCTTGTATAGAAAAAGGAACTGAAACGTGACCCGAGTGCTGCTCAACTCTTTGAGAGAACCCATAAGAGGAAGAACAAAACTTTTGTTAATGATGAAGCTAGGGAAACATGGGTAAGTTTTTATCACCAAATGTTTACTTTTTCTCGCCCGATACCTATTCTTTGCACTAATTTGTAGAAGAAGTGTGTGTGTGAGCGCATGCGCATCTGCACATTTTCTTGTTTTTTATTTTCGGTTAAATGAATCTGCACATTTTCTGTAACTTATTGGGTAGCTATTCCTCGTTTTGTATTCCTGATTAAAATGAATCTGCACATTTGCACATTTTCTGCATTTAGACTAAAGTTGGGTTTGGTTATGTGTTCTATGTAGGAGCGATATAATGAGAAATATGGTGTAGATGATGCGCTTGATGCTTAGTCTGGTAACATGTCCAACACATATCGAAGATATGCAGATCATGTTGGCTCGAAGAATGGGAGTTATTACGGTTTTGGATCTGGGGTTGATGGATTCATGCTCCAAGGTGAGAATGATGAAGAGGACTTCAATACTGTATATAATGAGGACTTTTTTCGTGTTCAAGAAATGGTAGAGCAGCACGATATTGATCAAGGTACCATGAAAGATCAGTTGGAAAGCTTAAAACGTGCACAAGAAGCACAATCAAGAAAAATAAAAGAGCTTCTGGAATCTCAGACATCAAACGAGCAAAACCTGAAAAAATTTATTGCTTAGGAAGTGTCAAAGGCAGTTGCTCAAGATGTGGGAAAAATTGTTGCTCAAGAAATTGCAAAGTCTAATCGCCAACTACTAGCAGCCCTTCAAAAATGTCCGTGATAAATGATTGGTAGACATTTAAAACTCTCTTCTACTTAATATGATAACTAGTTTATATGCTTGATGTTTAAGCGTTTGGTATACTTCAGATAACATTTCATAATTCTAGATGATAACTAGTTCACATGTTGTTGATGTTTTATGTGATATGGTAAATCATATTCTGTATCTTCGAATGCTCTTGTTATATATAATAGTAGCATATTGTTTGGTTTTGAGAGACAACTAAATAACAAATGTGAAAACAATAGCAGGTGAGCATAAGCTTATAGCAGGTGAGCATAAGCTTATTGTAGCAGGTGAGCATAAGCTAAAACTAGCGACCCAAATAGCGATGTGATGTTGCTAATTATTGCTAAAACTAGTGACCCAAATAGCGATATGATGTTGCTAATTATTGCTAAAACTAGCGACCCAAATAGCGATGTGATGTTGCTAATTATAGCAACACGGGTAGCGATATTGACAGCGACCCAGGCAACGAATCAACAGGGACCCGGGTAACGACCCAAATTGCGACATGTGACACAAATAGCGACCTAACTAAGGACATTCAAATAGACGTCACTAGTAAATCTAGTGTCACGTGAAGAGAAGTCGCTACAAGTGTCCCTAAAAATAACGACACAATTAAGGACACATAAAGAGATGTCGCTAGTTATTATAGTGACAAGTGAAAAAAAGTGGCTACATGTGTCTCTACGTATAGCGACATATCTTTGATGTCACAAAATTTTGCGACTCATTTACAGCGACTCCTTTTACTATGTCACTTAATGTGTCGCTGTGGTCAAATGCGACGCTAACGGCGTCACTAAACATGTCACTAAAAGGCTGTTTTCTTGTAGTGTTTGTTGCTATGAATCATAATGGATATGAGTGTTGGTATAGAGTGGAATGATAATGGAAGGTATGATGAAACCACCACACACATAAGATATGAGGAAACCTTCTCATTTGGGTATCCTCAATCCATTGTGATGTGCCCCATAACCAACCAAACAACATTAATAACTTTCAAAGTCATAGACTCATAGCCATACACCCCAACCAAACGGACACTAATTTCAAATCTGAATGATTTAAATTCTTCAAAGAAAATAAAAATAGTACTTTATGTATTTTACACCATGTACATAATCCTATTGACGACCAACGATATTTCAAAAATTTTATAACATTTGAATTGCCTCAAGACTACTATCTGTTTCACCTCAACGTCACATCACCATTTACTTTCCCTCACCCCCTCTCACTTTTCACCCCCAGTGATAACACCACCCACACTTTTCATTAAAATACTCACCTTTATACAAACATACCTTATAAAATATTCCACATCTAATCACAAACCAAATATTTAATTATATAAACACCCACTTTGCACGCAAATCAATTAGATAACCAGCTCACCTATCTTCCTACTATTATATTATTTTGTTAATAGTTTTTGTAATATTATTTAAATCTATAAATTATTATATATCATAAACATAAAATTATATTAATGTTTCATGAAAATGTATTCCTAAATGAATATTGAATGTTAAAAAGATTAATATGTTATTTTTTTTAATTTTACAAAACATAATCCATAACTTTGTAATTTTTTAGGTTGCGGGTCGAGAAAAGTAATATCAAATGAGAATAGATCTTAAGATCATATGGTCATGATCTAGATTTTAAGCTTGCTAAAAATCCTAGTTAATACTTGAATCGTTTTTGCTTTATAATATCATAAAATCTTAAGACATAAAGATCAGAATCGGTATCTTAATAACTATGGATTACACTACAACGAAATATACCCATTATTTTATATTAAGGATGTTGCTACTTAGGCTACGCACACTCGAACTGAAAAAATCAGTCGGTCGAGCAAGGTGACCGACTTGGAAGTCGGTCGTGCCCACTGTGGGGGTGTGGTCGAATGTCGGTCGTCGAACAAAAAAAAACACAATCGGTCTAATTTACAACCGATATTTTGCACACTTTACCAACCTCAAAATCTACCACTTTTGAAAATATATCCATTTGATTAAAAATAAAAAATAAATAAATAACAACAACAACAACTTTATCACTTTACAACCTTATAAATACCAACCTCAAACACTCCTAAACACGCAATTTCAAACAACATTTCTATCAATACCTTCAAACACATTCTTTTAATATGTCGTACGAGCTATTATTTAGTTCTTCGTCTTTCGACGATGATGAAGTTTTTAGTGAGTTTGCGGAGTTTGCTTTCTTTGGTGTCTCCGGAATGAATAACGACGTAAACATTTTACATTTTTCCCTTGTTTTCAATGATATCAAATATGGGAGAGCACCAGACCTTGAATTCGAGGCTAACGATGTACCTTATAAAAGGGGATATTATCTTACTGACGGGATATATCCACAATGGTCCGTTCTTATTAAGTCCATTTCAAATCCTCCCACGGGTGACGAAAAAAGAATATTGTACAAGAGGAAGCACGAAGCAGCCAGGAAAGATGTGGAACGGGCTTTTGGTGTGTTGAAGAAGAAGTAAAAAATGCTTAAAGTTCCTGCTCGAGGGTTGTATAAACGGGATCTCCAAGATATTATATATATGATAAGGTTTTAAAAGGTACCATTTTGAGGGGTCGTTTAAGTCCTTATTTGATCACTTTTGTATCCGTTATTGCTTAATATCGTTCCTTTTCACTTTTTAGGTCTCGTGAAGGCAAAATACTGGAATGACACTTATTTGGACAGAAAGGCGCGAATATATGAAGAAAATGGCCAAAGTCGAAATCAGACACTCACAGTCGCTGAATGTAGAAGGCGACGGCGTCAGGTTCTATTTGCGACGCCGTCGGAGAATTATTGTGACGGGTCAGAACGCAAAACTCGTGTTTTCAAGAGACGGCGTCTAGTTGTGAAAGAGTAGGCCGTCGCTACTCAGACGGCCTAGATGCGATCCAGACGACGTCAGAAGCTGAAGAGGACGGCGTCACGGACATAAGGTAACGCCGTCGCAAGGTTAACGTGGCCAAGACGAAACCCTAAATGGCGGCGACACGACGGCGTCACTAAACATAAGGTGACGCCGTCGCAACTGTAATCTTATATATAGAATCCGAATTTTTCAGTCTTTGTGTGGAGAGTCTTTGGAGTAAAAACCTAAAACCGAACCTAAGGTGTCTTGTACAGTATTTTAGGGTTTTTAACCCTATCTTACACCAAGATAAGTCTTTGCTTCATTAATTCAATTATGTCTTTGATTATTTGTGTGTATGCTTGCATGTTCTCCATGTCCGGCTAATTTATTTGTGTGTTTGCTTAGGAAGTATGAAACTTAATTATTGAATATTGATTGGTTGTTTCTTATCTTAGTTGATTAATGATCTAGTAATGCGATAGGTCATTCGTTGTGTACTTAATGCTTGATTCATCTTTGTGAACCTTAGAGTATGATTACCTGAGTGATTGTAGGCTAAAACATCCGAAGAGTGCCTTAGAGTAGGAGTCTATAATCTCTACGTGGATTTGTAGACAAGACCCTTTGGTAATTTCAAAGAGTTAGGGAGAAACGCATACCCTACAACTTTAGAAACACAA
>BPTQ01000002.1:206653678-206669235 GCA_019973895.1 Chrysanthemum seticuspe
AATCTAGCAATTTACGTTGAGCAGAAATCAGAAGATTGTACATCGTCTTTTACATCTTGTCTGACATCTGAGCTGGAAGAAGTTCTAACACGTCAACCCCTTATCTATCAATTGTAGAAGTTGAGTGTGGTTTTTTCGTAGGGTGGTTTTTAGTAGGGTTAATTGAATGTAGAACGTTTAGGGGAATTGATCTTAGGGAGGGTTAGTTTGTTCTTGTCTTTCTACAAGTAGTTCCTTTAGTCGTTAGTCCGGCGTTGCTTGTGTGTTCTACCATTGTGGTTTGATGGTTAGTGTAGTTTGTTCTTGTCTCTCTAACAAGCCTTAGTAGTACAACTACATATGCACTTCGTAATTGGCCTTCGTGAAACAGCTATTTGAGTAGTTAGGCTCACTTCTACAGTTGGGTTAATGCTTCACGTATACATCAACATGATGATTCCGAACAATCTCTCTGTTCTTGTTTGATGTGATTGGTAGTTTGGTGTTACCATCTTGTGTGTTCGTTGCGGCCTGATTGCTGATTTCCTTGATGAACATCTTTCTGTTCTTGTTTGATTGGGAGGGATTCTAGTTAAGGGGATTTGCAAGATGTAAGTTAATTGGGATGATTTTTGGTGGGATGCTTTTTTGGTGTGAGTTGAAGATGTTAACTATCTATTCCCCAACTGCACAATCTTGAAGAAGGTCGAGTCTACAGTCTGTTCTACATTTTCTGCTACATGTTAGAAGACTAAAGACGAGTTGCATTTAACGATCTAAAGACTTCTTCTTAATCTGGGCATCTATCAAACAGATTGTCGGTTTAGGGGAGAGCACTAATTGGGTGAGTGTTATAAGTCAAATTCAATCCCCAATTAGACTTGCTCATATTCTTTAGCAGTGACTCCTCGAGAAGTTGTTATTGACTATTTCACGTATTGGACATTTGACACAAGTTGATTACTTCGGAGTTAATCATTTATCACTTATTTGAGATTGAAGTTGACTTTCACAAAGGCGTGTTCTTATTTGATAACTTGCTCGGGCTTAAGAATTTGAGTTGAAGACTTGGTTTATCTAGTTACTAGCAGTCGAGGTGGATGGTTGAAGACCTGGTTAACTATCACTATTAGGAGTTACTTTGTTTTACTCAGTGTCACACACATATGACGGTGTGGATAATCGCAAGAGGTGTTAATGTCTCATACTTTGTTTGGGTAGTGAGTACTTAGAGATTTGCTTGAAGCATTGATTCTCTACACCGTTCTTCCATCATTAGGTGCAAGATTAAGATACAAATGTGGGGAAGTTGACTTCAGTTTCAAGTATGGTATATCGGGTTTTTCTTCTTCAGTGGTCACTTCAAATTGTCTACATAAGGGTTGATAAAAATAGTCAGAGAGAGTCTTCAACAAGTTGATTCTCACAAGAGTTCAAGTGTTCTTCTCAACAAATTTCTAGTATACGGGCTTATAATGATTTGATGACTCTGAAGTGTCAAAACCAGCAAGGGGGAAGGAGACAAGCATCTAAACGCGAGTAAACTTGATGTACTTAATTCTTCTAAGTGATTGAAGATATCCCGGGAAGACAGATGTCATGACCGCAGAGAAACTCAAGGTTTTACTCATCAAGGCGTTTAGTGTTTGTATTTCAACTACGTGGGGAAAATGATGTTAGAGAAAGTTTCTGAAGATAAAGGAGGTACACAAGTGCGACATATTCAGGGGAGATAAATGTGTAACATGAGGGAGGTGTTATCAGTTATTCTTTCGGTGGGAATGTGTGTACTTCGGATTCTTGAGCTTCATACATGATCATCAGGGAAGAAAAATGTGAACATGGGAAGGTGTTTTCATTCCCCTCATGATGTGTATTCGGGAGAGCTCTTGGGTATTGGTGTACTTCGGGTTCTTGAGCTTCATACACGATCATCCGGGAAGAAAAATGTGAACATGGGAAGGTGTTTTCATTCCCCTCATGATGTGTATTTGGGAGAGTTCTTGAGCATTATACAAAGAGACTGACTGCATCATTTCAACTACGTGGGGGAAGTGGTCTCTTGACACCTTTTGGAATGGATTGCTTCAGACTTCAGTGGTAATGAAATTTGAGAAGAAATTTAAAGAGTGGGATGAAACATTGCTGTTCTTCTTCTTGATGATATAACCCCGAATGGAGATCCTCGATTATCGTTCTTAAATGGAGCAGCGGGATTTATGATTATGGTGTGCTTCCTTGTGCACCTGGCTAAAGCAAGCTTGAAATAGAACTTCGAATCTGCTCATCTTAAGGATTTTCGGTTTGGGGGGAAGCTGCCAAAGTCTCACTTTCAAGTGGCTCAATTTCTCTCTTCGATTCAAGAGTCTTGGAAGCTTTGGTGGTGAATGCTTAAGAGATGATGACTTCTATCTTCTACAACGAGGCTGCTCGATATTCTTATCTTGGTACTCGTATCATCATCCTCTTAACTATATCATCTATTCTATCCTTGTATATATTTATTCAAAAAGCAAAATACAAAAATATAAAACCAACAAAAAGAAAATAGAAAAATATAAAACCTTCAAAAAACCCATAAAAATCAGAAAAATTCAAAAATACCAAAAATATGTTTTCCAAGACATGTCTTCTGGTATCGATAACATCTACGGTCTTAGAAATGTTATTCAATAATGGCACGGGACTTTAGATGAAGTTCGAGCAGGAGGTGTAAATATTCTTTTCCAATACATGTCTCAAAAAATGGCTTACAGTTATTTCAGACTGTAACCCGGACTTCAAATGATGGCTTACAGTTATTTCAGACTGTAACCCGGGCTTAAAACTATGGCTTGCTATTATTTCTGATAGCAACCCGCTCTTCAAAAGAAGGAAAGTGCTGCACTAAACATATTTTCAAAAATATCATGCACTTATCCTAAAATACTTTGAGGAAAGTATGTCGAAGGACTGCTGTTCCTACACAAATGTTTTTCCGTCTAAAATTCTTCAGAAAAATATTTGTTGTTTTCCAAAAATGGTGGTAAAATGAGTTGCTTTAACAACAATCAGTTTCAGAGTTTTTATTAAATCTGCAAACTCAATCAATGACTTCAGCACTTTTAAACTTTTCACAAATTGAGTCATTGATTGAGGGGGATAATGTTTTCAAATCTATATCATCTAACGGGCTTTCTTAATTATCCTAATATGCTTAATTAAAAATGATGTTAACCTATGTTGAAGGACTAGGTGCCTAGGATATGATTGCTAGGATTAGATGATTAGAGTTTGATGTACACATTATTCCCATACATTTATATGATCTGATTGATATGTTACATTGACTGTTATTAGTCGATTGCTGTTTGGGTGATGTCGACCACCATATATCTGTATGTGTGTTCACTAACGTATGCAGGTATATTGGTATATAAGAATGTTCCCGATCCGGATCCCACAATTGAAGATGATTGGATGCCGAAAGAAAAGGGTAACTATATCTTGGGTTGACAAATGAAGAAACGGAGCTTAATTGGACTTCTAAGGAGAGTTGGCATAAATGCAACGTAAGAGGTCTCACTGCATCAGCAAATGGTTTTCTTCTAAGTGATTGAAGAAACGGAGCTTAATTTGACCTCAGTTGGCATTCAAAATGCAACGTAAAAAGAAGTCTCACTGCATCTGCAGACGGTTTTCTTCCAAGCCCTACAGCAACAACGGAAGCTTCTCAACCACCTAACGTATCTTTGTGCAGGATACCATTTTTAAACAATTTTGAATAATTTGATTAAATTGTTTTGAAAATGGAAAATATTGTTTTGAAAATTAATTGGACTTAATTTTGAAAATCACCGGACTTCATTTTATCAAAACTTAAGTCACTCAATTATTGACTTCTGTCATTGATTGAGGGGGAGTGTGATTTTAAATATAATATTTTCATACAATATTTCTTCATAAAAGTTCCGGTTTGTACGTTAAAATGTGGTGATCTAAAGATTTAATGTTATGTCATGGTATGATTTTTTTCTTTAGAATCAAGGTCTTTCAAAATGAAATTCTTTCTGTTCTTGTTTGATTGTGAAATTGTTTTGTTTTACTTAAAAGATTTCTTAAAAACTATCATACCTGACACTAACAATCTTTAATGTCTTAAAATGGTCCTTATCTGTCATCTTTCAAAATTGAATCTTGCCACGTCTTTCCCCAAATTTTTCTAAATGATTTAAATTAGTTGGGATCACAAATCTCAAATGGTTTAATATTTCTGATCGGGGTAGAGATCGTGTTTTAAATCTCAAATCTGTTTTAAATGGAATTGGTTTTAGTCCTTTAAAGGCACTCCTGCCTCCATGTGCCAAACGATTTCATACACAATGCACATGTTGAGGAGGAGGATTTATCCAAAAACATGATGAGTATTTAAACCAGGCCACATATTCTCCCATGTTTTCTAAACCTTATTAAATCACTTGGGATCCAAAATCTCAAAGGGTTTGATATTTTTGATCGGGGGAGAATTTGTGATTTAATAATGAAATTTGATAAAAGGTGATCGTTTTGATTCAATTGTGCAGCTGCTCTCTCGTATGTGTTAAACGCTTTCGAATCTTGAAGCACATATTGAGGGGGAGTAAATAAACTATCGAGGTACGAAAGCCTTTTAAAGTGATTTATAAAGTACCTTGATTGAGTTTTTAAATGGTTTCTTAATGGCTTGTGTGATCGTAAATGTTCTTCAAAAGAACTCTTGCCTCTATGTGATAAAATGATTTCAAATATCCTACGCACATATTGAGGGGGAGAATTTACCAAGAAAATCAAATGGCTTTTTCTATGAAAATTGTGATCATGAAATTATTTCAAATAAATTACTTCAAAGAACTCTTGCCTCCATGTGCTCAACAATTTCAAATCATATGCACATGTTGAGGGGGAGCATTTCTAAATGATCAAAACTATTAAGGTACAAAATGCTTTGATCTCGTATCACAAGTACCTTGATTGTTTTTCCAAATGAGTTTTCAATTGGTTTCAAGGAAGAATGAACTGTACCAAAAGACCGAACATTTTACTTTATGTATGGAGTTATAAGGATGGTGAGGTTAGGTATTTGTTCCCACGATCCGCCAGAACCGGAGGGATCTACCCAGGGATAATCCACTAGATAGTGTAGAGTCCTTAGGTATGATGAAAAAAGGAGAAAAGTGAGATATGGGAAGAGTGCGGACTGAGACAGAGCTAGTACTGGAATAAACCCAACAAGGTTCTAGTAATGAAGTCTCGGTAAGCACTGAAGGGGTTGAAGAATGAAAAAGAATTGAATGTGAAAAATGGTGAAAAGAAATAGCCCTCCATCAATTCAACCTTAGGGCAGTAATCGGGTTCAATACATATGCTACTAAGTGGTTACTAAGGTAACACTGGAATTGAAGACAAGACGTCATAGACCCAGTGACGCACTGCACTACAATTCCCAAGCCACTCAAGTTCCTCTTAAAAGGGCTTGTTTCATTCTCACGGGGAACCGACATAATCTATCGACTTTCTCTTAGAGATTGTTGATATTGAAGAAGGAGACCCTCTCCCTAGTCTCCGGCACAGGAACCAAATGTGCACTATTGAGTCTAGAGCCAAGAGATCATCCACAATATCTCATTAGGACACAAAATTAATGAAAACTTGCTGTTTCACACAATGTGGAAAGTAAGAATATATTGATAGTCCTACGCATTATCCTTGTGGTTTTGCCAGAACATCTGAGTGGTATGTAAAAGTATTCACGATGAAGATGGAAATCCTTCTAGAGCCAACATCAAACAAGCTCTTGGTGGGTGACATGTGAGATCTTTTCAAAAGATCAAACTTGTGACAACTGGATAGAAACGATGGGGCGATTCACTCGTGAATCAACCTTGGTCCAGGAATGGAATTGACGAATACTTTTGGAAAAACCGTTCGATGTGCAAACCTTCTTTTCTCTAGCACGTCGAATGTGTACTTATGTTTTCAAATTCAAAAAGTATCTCTGATTGAAAAATACTTTTAGAAAAACCGTTCGATGTGCGAATCTCTTCTTTTCGCTAGCACGTCGAATGTGTTCTCATTCTCTAATACAAAAAGTATTTTATTTGAAAATTGATCTTTCTCATAAAACCTTCGTCGTATTGCAAAACTCTTTCTTCATGCAATACGCGATTGTTTTCAAATCATTTTTCATCAATCAGTGAATCTCAATTCGCTGGTTCACTCACTCCGTGTTGTCTTCTTTGAGACGTTCCGGTTTGAGAACAGCTAGAACAGCTGCGAAACCCTATCAAAGAGATTCTTCAGAATTATTCCTGATCACAGGCAGTACTTGTACTGATCAACGGGGAACCGTGGGCCGTGTACCTCAATTCAACGAAAGTGATCAAAGACACTTGCGTGTGTTTTATTGCTAACTGTTGTTTGCAGGTACATTTGGACGGTTGCAGCTGATCAGAATTGAGGAGTCAATCCAAAGCCGCATGCTCACAGCATCCACACTTAATTGAAGAAATCATGACTGGTGCATAATCTACATAACCTACTATGCTTCTGCTTCACTGCTGCAAATATCATGAACCAGTAAGGCTTCCGCCACTCTGATGGAAAGATTTCATGATTCAAAAGTGTGAGCATGTCGGTCCAAAAGTCACAACTTCGCATGATGGCAACACAATAAAGGGTGATCCATAGATTTACTGTGGCTGATGATCTTAATGAAAGCTCGAAGATCATCAAAGACGTGGATCAGTTAAAGGCCTCCACTGAAAGTACAAATCAATGCGGACTTTGAAGAATCGCTACAAAAGCACAAAGATTGCGGAAGTGAAGAATTCAAGTCTATGAGCTCAAGAACAATGACAAAGAAAGAATGCTAGGATGCAAAATGTAAAACATGGGGTGACCTCCCTTAGGGGGAGATTGTTAGGAATTAGAAAATTCCATAGTGAAGAGTCGGTCACCCCAAATGTTATCTAGCTTAAGTTAGCTCGTAGACTTGTCGTTAGTCACGTTATTTAGTAGTTTATTTATTAGTTTGTAGTGTAGTATAGCTTAGTGCAACACCGTGGAGGAAGGACGGGTCTTTACCCACTGTATGCCTGATCCACAGTCCGATAGGAGGACGGTATGTTTGTAACTATAAATACCCCTTCCATCCATGGAAGGGGTGGTGCTTTCAATCTAATATTTCCATACTTTTGTAAACCTCTAGCAAGAACACCCTCTCTCTCTCTACTAACTCTCTAACTATGGCAAACATGTATTTTGATCATCCAAGACCACCCGAATCATCAACACAATAAAATATTTCGATCCTTCAGAGGTTTTTTTTTTCGGTTTTCAAGTGTGTATCGTGCCAATGCAATTGTGTGTATTTGTGATACTGGTCATGAAATAATGTTGGAGAGATAAAGCTGAGGTGCCAGATGAGATGTAGGTCGCTTGGGAGTCTTTATTAGGTGTGATTATTCCTTTTTGTCTTTGTTTAATTCTATGTGTTTATATGTTACTAGCTTCATAGCCCGCCCGAATGGGCGGGCTAGCTTCATAATAAGACATATTGAATTCTAAAATGTAAGAAGCAATCGTAAATTAGAATTGAAAAGCTTAAAAATGGGGCAATATTGACGGTATACATATCATGTAAGAAAATCTATATAAAGCAATGATATCGTTTGAATACAAAACTTCTTTATTAGTCAAATACGAAACAAAACTTCTTTATAAACGACATTTGTTGTCGAGTTTGAGTAGTTTCCTTCTTTGTCACAAAAGAGAACATTCAATTCTTTCTTGCTCGTGACTCTTGACACAACCACATATAGTTGACCATGTGAGAAATTGACTTTTGAAGAAACAAACCAACCTGCGAGAATGTTTGCCATTGACTTTTGTTAATGGTCATAGCGAAACAAACAGAGACATAAACTATCTTTGTTTAATTTGAATGGTATAAATAACCATGAAATCTACTTAGAGCCTATCATTGAGTTAGTGATAGAAAAGTTACCTTTACTATTGTTTTGGATATCACCTCCTCCGATGCTAACGTGGCACATTGAGAAATTCCCGAGACATGACTATCCTAAAGGTAATGTGATACTTCTTATAACCATGAAAACTAATTATAGAATATCATATAGTTAAAGATAGAAAAGTTACCTCTATTACAGTCTCGACATTCACCTCCTCTCGTATTGAAGATGTCACCTTGAGTGACTTGATATCTTATGAAGAAAGAACATAAAGTTTAATTTCTCATCTATGATTAGGGTAGGGGATACATGAACATCAAACCCATGTCTACGATGACCTATCATATGAAAATTCAACAATCCTGATAGCCTGCTTTACCTTAAGTGATGTCACAGTGGAGACAACATTTCTAGATTATTTTACACACACATACACGGAAGTAGATCAATCTGTAAATTTTACGGGATGTGTGGGAGTACTTACCAAAAAAACATACTTGAAATTTTACTCAATTGAAATAGCCATCATACTATAATGGAACACGTGTTTTAATCGACTGATATTACCTGTTCCCTATAGGGTGTTGACATCGCTCTCTGCTTAAATTTGTATTGAACAGTGGCAAGCTTTTCAAGCATCTGCAGTGATACAAATTGAGGGTGGTAGCTGGTTATATAAAATTATTAGTCCTATGATACTGGAAAAGGAAACTTTTCAGACCGGTGTGTTTCACGTTCAAGAGCAAATAATTCTGCCAAGGAGCCAACATATCCACTCATTGTAAGGGTTGTTGTTGCATTAAGGACCTACCACATTTGTTTAAGTTTCAGTTACAACACTTAATAATTTACATCTCTAGTTGGCTAGATTAATTATAACAATGGACTGGATCAATATCTTCAGCTTTTCTACATAAAACTATTGCCGAAAATATTGTCCGTCCGAAAATGTCTAAGAGGCTTAACCTTCTCATAGACTAAAAGAAATTTTTTAAAAATTCCAAACAAATACAGAAAATTTTAAAAAAATAATATATTAATTATATTTAGAATTGGGCCATATAATCAGGTAACGTAAATCAAATGGTAGGATATATGGCTTGAATTTTTTTTCTTTGGTTATTTTCATATAGTTAAAGCTTGTACCAAGACTTTCGCCGTTAATAGAAACTTACAGTGTGTAGGTCCTTTGGTACAACCATAATTTGCCTGTAAAGTTGTGGGCATAAGAATAGTATACTTTTATAATTACAGAGGTTGTAGACTACATGTTCACATCAATATATAACAGAAAACATAAGTAAGATAACACACAATACAGGAAAGGAATTGAAATTTGAGTCGTGTTTACGAAACATCGATTAAAAAAAAGAAAGTGTGATTGTTGGAGCAACCAACCTTCGAGAACCAACCAATTTTGCGCCATGAAATTCGACAGGCACTGCTTCATGAGTGGTTATAACCATCGCCTACAACAAAATGACGCTCCTAATCCTTGGAAGCTATATAATAACTTGAAGGGGAATGCCACATTCAGTAATTAAATTGTAATCATATGTAACATTATTGACCATTTTATAAAGATGACACTTAAATTGATTGTATGTCACTTTAGTGGTTTGTACCGAACCATATTAAAACAAATTGTTTCGAAATGGTCCATATTGATTTGTTACTGAATATGGCCAACCAACCAATCTTTAAAAAGGTGAAGTATTAGAAAGAATTGTAGTTAGAGTATTCATTGTATAATAAACATCACTTATTGCTAACCTATATGTTAGGTCACTAGTTTTACAAACACAAGTAATATAGAAAGAGGTTAAGGCGATTGAACAAGATCCAAACACACACACACGATAATATAACACGGTTATGCGTAGAGGTGAATGAAAGGAAATAACTTGAACAACCAACCCTCAAATGAGGGTTTACAAGAGTATTTATAGGAGGGAAGCTAGGGCAACACTCCTAGTTCCCTTCCTTTCCTTTATGGGCTTGGGCCTAAGCTCATGGGCCTTCTACATAAGCTTAAGGCTAATAACAAACATAAAGGCCATAATAAAGCTAACTATTACATATTAATTACTAACACTTGATTATGGTTTAGGAGTGATTCCAACAATCTCCCCCTCAAGTGTTGGTGATGAACGGTGAAGGCGTTGATGTAATAGTAGCTCTGACGTCCTCTGACATTCTTCTTTCTTGTGAGAGGAATTGCCTTGATTAGAACAATCTCCCCAGTGTAGAGAGATAGTTATCTTTGAACAGTTATGCTTTGACGTCATCTTTAACTTTGTTCTTTGATCATTGTTCTTTGTGGTGAAAGTGATAGTATGTTGTTGTCTGCATCAGTCTGCCTCAGGTCTGCTTCGCTGCTCCAGTGTCTCCACGTCATTCTTCAACATGCTCACACGCTCTATGACGTTGGAATTCAATACTGATGAAGTTCTCTAAGTCTTTAACTTTGTAGATTCTTTGGTTTGACGAAGAATCATTCTGACGGTTGTGTTGCTTTAGAATAGAACTTCCATTAGTGATGATGTTGGCGTGAGCATGAGAAGAATCAGCACGATCATCCTGCTCCGGAGCTTCCATAAGAAGAAAACATTTCAAACGGTTAGTAATAAGCAGGTTCCGGCACTTACAAGTTTGAACTTTGAGAGTGTTAACAGCATAGTGTGAAAACGAAACTCTAATTCTTACAAAGGCCGTTCCTGAACTGGAGTCCCACAAGTGAGATAACACGATGCACCGAAGTACATCTACAGTTCAGATGAGTCGCTGAGGTACACCGTAGCATCACCTCACGACTGTAGACCGTTTGAGACACACTCCGCGTAATCCACGGGGAGTTACCGAAGTGACCTGCTGTCAGGGCTGTTTGATGTTGACCCTGGCAGGATTTTCCATTCAATCACTGAGGATCACAGATGTGAACCTCTCATAAATGTTCTCGACAGATTGCTAAGATCTGTGAAGGACTCGATATGAACCACTGATAATCTTATTTGGTGATCATCAAGTGATAAAATGTCAAGTGTTCCTAAGAGATCTTTTGATGAATCTCGTGGCTCTAGACTCAATAGTGCGTTTTGGTTTTCCTGAGCGGAGACTAGGGAGAGGGTCTCCTTCTTCAATACCAGCGATCTCTAAGAGAAAGCCAATAGTTTACGTAGGGTTCCCTGTGAGAATGAAACAAGCTTCTGTTGAGAGAAACTTGAGTGGCTAAGAAGGTTTAGTGCATGCGTCACTGGGTCCATGACGACTTTTAATCTTCAATACCGGTGTCACTAAGTGACAGCCAGTAGCATATAAATTGAACCCGGTGTCTGCCCTAAGTTGAATAATCTGGAGGGCTGTTTCTTTTCACCCTTTTCTTTGCATTTCTTTTTGATTCTTCAACTCCTTCTTTCTCCGATTCTCATTTTCTCCTTTTTATAATCGTACCTAAGGACTTCTAAGTACTAACTATTTGTGATGTCCTTGGGTAGATCCCTCCGGCTCTGGCGGATCATAGGACGGTTATTCCTAACCTTAGTCACCTTATAACTCCATGACTAACCTATGTTGCCATTAAAAACCACTGTTTGTGAAACATCTCTCAAAGGGTTTGTAAGTGAAAAACATGTTTGAACCACTGTGAGAGATAGGATTTTGCATAAATACTCCCCCTCCACATGTGTTTAATAGTTTTAACGGTTAAATGCACAGTGAGGAAAGAGCGCGCACATTTTGAATTGATCCACTCGAGATAGACAATCCCCCGCGAGACACGGTTACGTTGCGTAGTTAAAGAGTTACATTGTCAGTTTTTAGGTGACAACTAGCTCTAATAACTACCTTGAAGGTGTAGACAAACCTCGAAAGGTTGTCATACCCGTCAGAGTTCATGTCTACCAAGAGTGTCTCGAATGGTACTTTCTACTTGGACAAGTCCTTTGCGAGACACGTTTACATTACTAGCGAACTAGCTTGAAATTATTACCCGTCCAGGACAAGTCTTTTCGAGTTACAAACAGTTTAGTACCGTCAATTCGTTGGTTAAGTCTGAGGTACACAGATTCATTTGCATTTAGCACAACATATTTCTTATCACACAATTTTCTCCCCCTCAAAAATGGCATATGAAAATGTTATTTTTGAACGGTTGAGAATAAATATGACCATTTCGAGTGTTGCGGGAAGAGTGACCACTGTGAACAATTTGTGAACAAAGTTTAATTCAAATACTCCCCCTCAACTAGTGATATAAACGGTTGAGGTTTTGAAAATCATATGGGGGAAGTACTTGTTCTTTTGAGCAAAACCTTGAAAAATGAAAGGTTTAATAGGTTTTACTCAAAAATAAGAAGCTTTCGCTCCTTTTATAAGGATTGTGGCACTGAAGCGTACCATAGGGTCCTTTCTTGACAATTACGGGTTGTACACTGTAATGTGTGCACAAGCCATTGACATATAAAATCACACATCCAAATTATATGAAAGAACCAATTCAAGGGGTACCAGGAAGTGCAGTGATGTTCCCAGGAGTGCGCAAAGGGCGTTGAAAGTCGGTTATGTTAATCCTGGGTCGACCACCAACATAGCTCTCCAATCGTCTGAACTGATCCCGTCTGAACAACCTTTCATCAATCATTGTGATGATTCGTCTCACATCCCTCCTTTCCTGAGAATTCCAGCGCTTAGGAGACCCAATTTTCTGGCGTATGTCCTTCAACCTGTACGCCAATCCGTCCCTAACCAGCTTCAAAGTATGATCCCTGAATTTCTGAAGATCACTACACGCTATTAAGCAGTTTCTTTGAAGTTCACTGCGGTAAACAACTCCGAAAGGTTTGCTGATGAGCGTATATTGAGATAGCTGATTGATGTCGGGAAGATCAAGCGTTGGAGGAGTGAGGTTGACACGCGTCTGATAAGATTCAACAGCCAGCTGGATATCTTCTACACGTTCATTGATCACGATGCGTCTAATGAAGATGAGAAGTGACTTGATAAATTCGCGTTGAACTTCAGTCGAGAATTGTCTCATACGACCCTGTACTTTGGCAAGGTTCATGTCTTCGATGTCGTTGAGGGACAAATTCTCAAAGTCAGCTTCGGAGAATGCATAGTCCTGTTCATCTTGTCGTTTGACTATGATATTCTTCAAGAAGGTGTAGTCCCACTTAGACTTGAGATCAACGTGTTTGATGGCCACGATGTCCTTAGAACTGTACACTGCGTGTTGAGACTTCTGAACCAGGCAGCTTCTGTAGTAGATTCTTCGGCGTTCAGGCCAATGATGAATCCCATACAATGCATCTCGGTCGTATGCTTGCACGTTGTTAGAAAACAAGCGATTTGCACGTTCCTCGATAGCTATGCAGTTTGAGTAAATAGCCGCTGGGAATGGAAGAGTCAACGATGTAGCGTATTTTCGCGAACCATCGCTACCGTGTAAGAGAAAATCCAGGTCTCTGTTAAAGAAGTATCGAAAGGGAATCCGTGGTTCATCTGCTTGGCCAATGGTCGGTAGGGGTTTGGTCCAATCGGTGTAGTATGGAGGGTTGTCCCTTTGTGTGAAGTCAATGTTTGCTTCCGGATTGAGCCAATCCATGTTGTTAGACATAGCTCGAGCGATGTTCTCAAGATGATATTCGACCTCGAGGGCGCTTTCAGAGCTGTCTTTTAGAAGTTGAAACGCTTCATTCTTGATTCGCTTCAACTCAGATTTCGCCATTTTCTTCACATGGAACTTTTCTTGCAAAAGTTTTGCGTGCTCCAATGTAGAACCGTCTACCAAGTCTTGACCTTCATCATGGTAGGGAGTTTGATTGACAAGTGTGGAGAACCATTCAAACTCTTCGGTTTTATCGTCATCTAGCCATGATACGACTTCAGGCTGAGTCGTCTTCTTCTTCTTTTTGGAAGGCCTTGATGATGATTCTGGTTTCTGCACTTGTTTGGGTGAGGTGGGTTGTTGTAGGGGCCCAAGGACCTCTTCATCGTCACCACCCGTATACTCAAAGTAATCACCTGTTTTTTGAGTCATGGGTGGTAACTCGGAATCGTCCCGAGGTTTATCAGTAGAAGACCGAGGTGGAGGAGACTTTTGTTGAGAAGAAGTTTGTTGTGGAGGAGGTGGCATCGAAGAAGATTCACCAGACTGTTTCTGACGTTTAGGTGCAGAGTCCTTGTCTTTATCCTTATCTTCATCGTCTCTAGGACGTTTCAACTTTTCTGCCTCAAATCTACAAGCTTCTTGAAGTTGGTAGTCTAGCAATGCTTGATACAATTTTGCTTCTTCAGAGTTGAACATTGCAGCTCGTGGTGACATTTGTGTAACAAGCTTGGCCACCAATTCATTGTTAGAGAAAACTACCGGATCGGTTGGATTGATTGTTACGGTTAGGGGCGTTGATCGGATAGTTTGCTTGGCGATTTGCATAAGATTTGGATAAAGTTGTCTGGTGAACAACTCCTTTGTGACTTTAGGAACGATATTCTGAAGGTAGTTGTTAGTGTAACCTTCGATCATTTCGTTCAGTTCCTCTTGACGATGACTTTTCATGAATTCCTGAATAAACTTCCTTTCTTCTTTCATCTTTTCATGCTCGTCATACAAATGTTGTATGTGATCAGCATAGAAATTCAACTTCTTTTGGAGAATGTCTTTCTTTCTGATTTGTTTGACAGCATTCCCAATACGTTTATGAGCATGAGATATCCAAGAACGAGGTGGTTTCTTTACTGATTTGGATGATGATTTGGTTGATCTCTTTGATGGTGGTGGTGATGAATGAGATGAAGAGTATGATGATGAGGAGACATGAGGAGGCTCGGGGTCCTTAGGCGGTTCAGAAGTTTCCTTCTGTGAATGTGTGGGACTTTCCAGAAGCAACTTGTCATAATCATCATCTTTATCTTTCTCAGACTTCTCAGTTTCAGGGTTCTCAAGCTCATATTCGATAGTATCCTCCACAAGCTTTTGTTGTTGCAGAAGAGTGGTGGCACCAGATCCCTTATCGGGTCGATTAACCGCATCAGGATCTGGTGAGGAGTGGGCAACACCACTTGATCCTCCGGGTCTACCCATTTGATCTTTTGCAAATTCTTCAGCTTTTTGAAGGTGACTAACGAATTTAACCGTCTTCCTGTAGGATTGATCCAGTTGCTCTTCTTCATCTTCAGAGCTTTCATCATCTGGCACAAGTGCAGAAGTCTTCCCTTTTCCTTTATCAGTTTGAGGACTTGGAGGTTTTGGTACTGAAGGATTGTCATCCTTTGCAGTTTCAGAGTAGGAAATTTCTTCATCTGTGTCAGTACCTTCAGAACTTTCGTCCAAAAGCTGTCTTTGCGGTTCGGGCTTGGGAATTGGGATGGGTGTAGCTTCCTTAGATGGAACAATCCTCTTTGAAGGAGGGTTCCTCTTGGGGAACTTCCTTGGACTCTCCGTACTTGCGGCACTTCCAGCACTGCCTCTTCTGGTTCTCCGAGTAGGTGTCCCAGAAGCCTTTTCATCAAGATGACAAACTTTTCCTTCTTTAACGGCTACCCGATACCTTTTGTACGTTTCCAGCTTTTTTATTTCCTCTGTAAGAAGGT